>PVJA010019675.1:0-38036 GCA_004027025.1 Myocastor coypus | reverse complement strand
GGAGGAGAAGGAGGAGGAGAAGGAGAAGGAGGAAAAGAAAACTTCTGTTTCTGCACAGGTTGCAGTGAAGAAAATTCAATGCCACACACCAGAAAATGTTAAACTAGCTCTTCATTAGTTCTGGGCACTAAACACTATCAAAAGCCAGTATCCAAATGTGATTCACTTGGAGGCATGCATCCTACAGAAAGATGGGATGGTGCAAAAGATGTCCCCTGACTCCAATTCTTTCCTTTACTTACAGCTTGTAGAGACTTCATTAAAAGGAGAAATTGCCCTTGATCCCAGGAGCACCTATTATTTGTAGTTCATTATGCATTTTTGTGATGCAGGAGATAATAATAGCTGCCGTCCAGAAAACCCAATCATAAGACTAATGCTAGTTTCATGCTTCAGCTAAGCAGTGCTTTGGCTTTCTTGCACAAAAACCAGATCATCCACCAAGATCTGAAGCCTGATAACATCCTGATTTCTCAAAGCAGGTTGGATACAATTGATTTGGAAACCACATTTTTATTTTTTAATTTTTTGTATTTTTGCACTTTAGGGAAGGGTCTACAGGGTGTTCAAGGTCTCACTACTAGATCGGACTTGTAGTGATCTGCCTGCTTATAGCTTCCCAAGAGCTAGGATTACAAGTGCATGCGACTACATCAGGGGTGTGGCTGGCGCAGCAGGCCTAGGGACTGAACCTCTCCCCCCCCCCCCCCCCCGTTCCTGTCTGCAGGCACTTTAATCTGCTTGGAACCCACATTGAAAGTGTCAGATTTTGGTCTAAGTAAAGTTTGTTCAGCCTCTGGGCAAAACCCTGAAGAACCTGTCAGTGTAAATAAATGCTTCCTTTCTACCACCTGTGGGACTGATTTCTACATGGCTCCTGAAGTGTGGGAAGGACACTATACATCAAAAGCAGACATGTTTGCTCTGGGGATCACCACGTAGGCCATGCTGGGAAGATCACATTCATAGACACAGAGACAGAGAAGGAACTCTTGGGGAGCTGTGTAAAACAAGGAACTGAGAGGTGCCTGCTGGGGAGGCACTTCTGGAAAATTCCAAAGTGGAACTTCTCATTCCTGTGAAGAAGAAAATCTACGAACGGGTGAATGAAATGACTGATTAAGGAAATGCTGGCTGCAAACCCTCAGGATCACCTAGTTGCTTTTGAATTAGAACTCAGATTAGTATAAATTGCATTTAAAGATAGCAGCTGGGAAATGTAAAATATCTTGGTTGACATACTGCTTCTGATTTAACAGTGATGCAATATTACGTGGCTGAAACAGATTACAAAAGCTAACTCCACATTGTGGTGGAGGTGATCCAGATGCTGCCTATTCATTCTGATAGCACAGCCCAGGTGACAGGACTTCAGGTGGCACAGACCCTGCTTTCCGTGGCTCTTCTGGATGCTCCTATTCCTCCCCTTATGTATATAGCTTTTGGCTTCTTTGGCTGGCTGGTAGTTTCTTTATTCTGTTCCAATCTGTCCAACCTATTTTTCTGGGCACAAGCAGTACAGGCCACTATTATAGAGACAAACAATGCACAAGCTGTAACACTTGAATGCTCCTCCACAGAGCCTTGGTCCCGGCGATCTGCCAGAAATGCACTCCCTCCTTAGGCAAGAGTAGTGGCCATAGGTTGCTTTCCTCCCCCTGGTAAGGACTGGGAATCCTATGTTTCTCAATGATGTATTTATGTCCAATAAAAGATAGGCAATGATAGGTGCTGGTGGGAGAACAGGGTGTGGCCTTCTCCTTTTATCATCATCCCTTGTGCTGAACGAAATGTCTTCATTCAGAAAACCTGGGACCCCACTCCTGGCCCATGAAGAAGGTAAAGGTATTAGTCAGACAAGAGGCCTGGGAATTCTGCCAAGGGTTGGTTCATGTCACCGAAACTAGACTTGTGAGTTTTGTGGTCCAGACAATAGATGGAAAGGTCTGTGAGCTTGCTATATGATATCAAAACCTGCTGTACCATGTAAAATGGAGCCATACTTAATTATTAAGAACTATTGGGGCTGGGGAGATAGCTCCATGACATAAGTGCCTGACTGGCAAGTGCAAGGTTGTGAGTTTGAACCCTGGTCCCAGAAAAAAAAAAAAGAACCATTGCTGTACTTCTTTGAAAATGTTTTTGTAATTATCTATTGGTTCTATGGAAAACTTGACTGTTCATTACAATAAGCTTATGTAGACTATCACCAATATAAAAATATATACATGCTCTAGCTTTCTGTTTGGTGCTTGCCATTCAATTCAACCAACAAAGAACTCTGAGACGCTACCAATTTGAGAAGCCTCTGTTCTGTCATTTGTTTGCTGATGCCTGTTTCTGCCTTAGGGCCCCTGGATCCTGTTGGAGCTTGACTCCAGCAACATTCTAAGAGTTTAAGATTTTATGTGGGCTGCTTCTTTTCCTGAATTGAAGCTGGCCATTTTGTTAGTACGTTTTAAATGTGTATTACCAATTGTTATGGTTTATGTCTAGTTGTCCCCCAAAAGCCTCATGCATTCATGGGATGGGGACTTCTAGAGTTTGAGATTTGCCTGATGATCCACTGGGATTATGTGTTTTAGTACAGATGAGATTATGGGTCTGAGAACTGCTGGGAATTATAGATGTGGCCTGAGGTGGATAGGCTAAGGCAGAGAGCCTGATGTAATTTAAAGAGAGACAGAGAGACAGACTCATGCCCTTTCTCTCTGCTCCTTGGTTGTTCCATTGCCTCTGTCACCATTGTTGCTGTTCCACTGCCATGAACTGCTGCTCTCTGCCATGTGCCACTCAGCCTTGGAGCCGGCTGAATATGGACTGAAATGTCCAGTAACTTTGAGCTAAATAAACCTTTCCTTCTTTCATTTTGGGTGTCCGGTATTTGTCCTAGCAATGAGAGAAAAGTAACTAAGACACCAATGTAGGTATAAATTTTTAAAATGACCACAGGTATAAGTTTGGCAGCAAAAGAGCCAAGAAAAGAGTCCAGTTTTCAGAAAATCTCTCAAGTATGTTAAACATTCTTTGTCAGTATTAGGCATTTCCATGGAAGAAGAGGTTTGTGTGCTGCTAATGCAACCTTTGAAGCTTTGTAATGGACACATATATGTATATATTCATGTATATGTAAATGTGTGAATGTGCATTTTGCATTCCAGATGAAGAAAATGCCACTTCTGTTTAAATTATTTGCTACAGGTTAGAGTATTTGAGAGTTGCTGATGAAAAATAATCCTCCCCTCCTCCTCCTCCCTGCTCCTCTCTCTAATAAAAAATCCTAAGCTTTTGTTTTTTGATTTTGTTTGTACTAGTTTGCAGGTTTTTTTTTTGAAACCATAATTTTTGGAGGGGCTAAAATTATGAGTAAACATAATTGAAATTAAGCAATTCAAAGCTACTGAAGTACATTTGAACTCTCCAATACCCTATAGCTGTTAGGATTGAGTTAATTATGCAAATCATATAGTAGCAAGTTGGCAAGGACACTGATAATTCAGTCACATCTTTAGGTAACTGAATGATTATTTAATTAAAACCACTGCATTGGTGTGTGTGTGGGGGGGAACACTGCACTTGAATGTATCTTTTTTTAAGACAGGGTCTCATTGGTTAGTACTAGCCAGTTCTGAACTCACAGCAATCTTCCTGCCTCACCCTCCTAAGTGCTGTGGTTATGTGCCACCATGCCCTGCTAATATATCTATACTTGAACATTGGTAAACCGATATAAATCTCAACATGAGAGTATTCTGTTCATGAAAACTTTGTGAGAAATGAAGTATAATACTTGATATATTAATTTTTTAGTTAAAGACTTTGTCTAAGTCTCAGCATAAAGCTGAAAATAAATAAATAATCCCCAATTATGTAAGAAAATTATTAAGTCATGTTTAATCAAATAAGTAATAGCATAATTGTAATGGGGACCTTAATATCCTATTGTCACAAAGAGATAGATCAACTAAACCAAATAATAAGCAAAGAAATTTCAGATCACAATAAAAACTGTGAACAAATGGTCATAGTAGATGTTTTCAAAGCAGTCCACCAAATATCACAAGAATAGAAGTTTTTCTAAGCTGCACATGGTATGGTCTCTAAAATCAACCATAAACTAGCCCAAGCATCATACTTACCTAAATGCAAAGGAATTGCAATTATCCAGTGCATATCATCTGTCTATACTGCAATGAAATTGGAAATTCAAGGCAAAAGTAACCACAAAAACTCCATAATAAATTCATGGAAATTAGGGGCCCGGCGGGATGGCTCAGTGGTCTAAAGTGCCTGCTTGGGAAAGCTTGGGCGGCTTCAGGGACCGCGGTTCGATCCCCGGCACCACATGCTGCGCCAGCCCTGCCCTCGTGGTGGGGCTGAGCCAGCCATGAAAATGAGTGAATAAACAAACAAAGGTTCTGAAACAAGAAAAAAATAAATAAATAAAATTTAAAAATCTTTAAAAAAATTCATGGAAATTAAATAACATCCCTTTAAGCAACAAATGTGTCACAGACAAAATTAAAGAAGAAATTAAACAATATTTCTGACTAAATTATAAATCAGATACAACATACTGGATCTTATGGGATTCAGTGAAAGTCCTAAGGAAATTTATAGCAGTGAATTCTCACATCAGGAAAGCAGAATGAGCACAAATAATCTCATGTTACACCTTACACTTATAGAAAAAGAAAAATAAGATGAACTCAAAGCCCATGCAAGGAACGATAAAGATCAGAGTGGAAATTAATACAGTGGAGCTCGCTTCGGCAGCACATATACTAAAATTGGAATGATACACAAGAGATTATAATGGCCCTTTTGCAAGGATGATACGTAAATTGGTGAAGCATTCCATATTTTTCTTCAAAAAAAGAGAAAGAAATTAATGCAGTGGAAACCAAGAAAACAATACATCGAATTAATGAATCAAAAGTTGGTTCTTAGAAAGAATAAACCCAACCTTATTATAAAAAAATGAAAAACTCCAATCCATGCATTGAAGAATGAAAAATGTGAAAACTCAACGGATCCTATGGAATCCAGAATATCATCAATGCCTACTTCAAAAAAATCTTTCTCTTACAAGATGGAAAACACAGAAGAAATGGGAAGATTCCCAGATATGCATAAGTTATCAAAGGTGAATCAAGAAGATATAAAAGTTCTGACTAACCTCAATTGATGTGGTTGAAAATATAATTAAAAATTTATAAATAAAAGCTCAAGCCCTGAAGGATTTATTGCTGACTTCTACAAGATCATGAAACTTAGAGATTTCATGCCAATACTCATCAAGCTCTTTCATGAAATTGAAAGCAAAACCATTCTCTCTAACTCATTGCTGGAAGCAAGTATTACCCTAATACCAAAACTAGAAAAAGAACTAACCAAAAAAGAAAAATATAGGCCAATCTCTCTAATGAATAGTGGAATAAAAGTCCTTAATGAGAAAATAGAATTCAGCAAATAAAATTCAGCATATCATGAGGAAGATTACTCACCATGACCAAGTAGAATTCATCCCAGGGATAAGGCATGGTTCAACATATGTAAATCAATAAATGTAATACACGTTATAAACAGTTAAAGATAAAAATCTCACGACCATCTCCATAGATGCAAAAAAAAAAAGCATTTGACAAAGTCTACTACTCATTTATGATAAAAAAAAAAAAACCTACAGAAAAATCACACTAGATTGCCTTTACCTCAGTCTGATAGAAAGCCATCTATGATAAACCAATAGCCTACATCATACTAAATGGACAAAAACTGAAAACTTTCACTCTAAAACCAGGAACAAGACAAAGACTAGCCCCACTCTTATTCAATATAGTTCTGAAAACATGAGCTAGAGCAATTAGAGGAAAGAGGGAAATAAAAGGAATAAAGATAGGAAAGGAGGAAGTTAAACTATTATTTGCAAATGACATGATACTCTACATAGAAACCCCAAAAAGCTCCACCAAAATGCTCCTAGAATAACTAAATTCAGTTGTATAGCTGCATACAAAGTCAACACTAAAAAAACCCAACAGCATTTGTGTACACAAACAACAAACAGAGAGAAATTAGGGAAACCACACCTTCATAATAGCAACCCCTGCAAAAAAAAAAAAAAAAAAAAAAAAAAAAAAAAAAAAAAAAAAAAAAAAAAAAAAAAAAAAAAAAAAAAAAAAAAAAAAAAAAAAAAAAAAAAAAAAAAAAAAAAGATCAAAGAGGACATTAGGAAATGTAAAGATATTCCTTACTCATAGATTGGAAGCACAAATGTAGTGAAAATTGCCATACTCCCCAAATTGCACAGATTTGTTGCAATCCCAATCAAAATAACCAGTAGTGCACCTCATAATTCTATAGAAAACATTCCTAAAATTCATTTACAACCAGAGGAGATCTACAAAACAAAGGGAATCTTGGTCAACAAAGGCAAAGCAGGAGGCCTCACAATACCTGACTTGAAATTATACTACAAAATCAGCACAGTACTGGTAAAACAAAAAAGACCAGAAGACCAGTGGAACATATTAGAAGATCAAGACACAACTACAAACACACTGAGTCACCTTGTCTTTGAAAAGGGGCCCATACATATTCATTGGAAGAAAGACAGCCTTTTTTTTTTTTTTTTTTGTGGGACCAGGGTTCGAACTCACGACCTTGCACTTGCCCAGCAGGCACTTGTGCCTTGGAGCTATCTCCCCAGCCCCAAGACAGCCTTTTTAATAAATGGTCCTGGAAAAACTGACTCTCTATATGACAAAGATTAACTAGACCCAAGTCTATTACCATGTACTAAAGTTAAAATAGATCAAAGATCTAAGTATTAAAGCAGAAGCACTAAATCTATTGGAAGAGAACACAGAAATCTTGAAGACATAGGGGTAGATAGTGATTTCATGAGCCAAACTCAAACTGCATAGGAAACACCTTAAAGAATCAACAACTGGGATCTCATATTATTTAAAAAAAAAAAAAAACTTTTGCAGTTCAAAAGAAATCACAAATTGAATTAAAAGGCAACTCACAGAAAGGGATAAAAAGTTAGCCAACTATACCTCAGACAAAGGACTTTATTTTTATAATACATTATTCGTATTCTTCTTATTATTATTATTTTGCAGTAAAGGCATTGAACTCAGGACTTTGCACTTTCCCAGCAAGCACTTATTCCACTGAGACATCTCCCTGGCTCCAAAGACTTTTTGAGCACAGGAAAAACTGAAAAAAATCAGCCTCTGACCCAATTTAAAGTCCCAATCCAAAAGTGGAATGAATATGCATTTCTCCTATGAAGAAACACAAATAGAAAATAAATATACAAAAAACAATGTTCAACATCACTGGTCATTTAAGAGATGCAAACTAAAATAACACTGAGATTCCATCTCAACCCAGAAAGAATGGCTACCATCAAGAAGTCAACCAATAACGAATGCTGGAGAAGCTGTGGAGAGAAAGGAAAATCCTTCTCCACTGTAGGTAGGAAAGTAGACTGGAACAACCACTGTGGAAATCAGTATGGAGAATCCTCCAAATAACAAGAATTAGAGACCTTCCTGCGCTCACCTGTCCAAGCTGACTGATCTCAGAACACACCACCACCAGCGAGCTGAGCTGCGCGCCGTTGACAAAGTGCACATGGGCAGAGTGATAGAGGCTAGACTGGGCTAGGGCTGCTGCTCCTACCCACGTAGATTTATTCAAACCAAACTGTTGCCATGCAACCTTCAGGTAATACCTCCCAGAGCACCTTTGCTATCCCAAATCCAACTAAGGCCACCACCAAGGCAAGGAGGGGTGCCCTGCAGTCAACAGCCAGCCTTCTTGAGATCTCAGTTTCTTTTCTACCTCTGTACTGTTAGAGACTCTGGTCAAGAAACATCTCTACTTACCCATCTTGTAAATCCAGTCCAAATGACGACTACAAGTCCAGTGTGTCAAGGAAAATATTTAATTCCATCCCTTATTTTATTGATGCAGAAAATGTTGAAAATTCCCAATTCATTTAAAGGACCTGTGAAGGGGTTGACAGATGATGAATGCCAATATTAAATTTGCTGGATTTTGTCTGGTACAAGATGAAGAGAGAGAACCTCCAAGATTGATTGTGATTTCCTCAATTATGGCTTAAGGAAAATGGATGCTTAAAACTGTACCTTGAAAACAAGAATTGATTTTATTTAGAAATAAAAGATGGGATATGGAATGGAGATTCAGTTTTCATTTGGTTTATTAAATTCTAAGGCCATAAAACAGTTAGATAATATAAAAAGCTTCCATATGTTATTTATACATACATTAGAATGTCTACTAGGTGTTCCTGTAACGCCTCGATGTGTCTTTTCAGCAGTGCTAATTGAGTCCTGATAGCCTCTACATGAAGTTTTTGCATTGTTCAACTATCACTGTTTTCTTGGCAAATGAACTCTTTCTCTCTGCTGTCTGTGGCTTTGGATATGACGTTACATTTGACTTTTTATGTACTAATTGACCAAAAGGCTGGAACCCATCTCCAAGCTGAAGCATGGAGGGTAAATCTTTCCAAAATGGAATGTAGGCACACTCCCATTTTTCATTCAACAGAAACACCAGATTCATTTAGCTAAACTGATTCCAAAGAGTAGGCTTGTATTGACTTCAACTAATTCCAAAGCACTGCTTTTTAAATTTCTGTATATGTTGAATATTTTTCACAATTAAAAAGTCTGTTTTGAATATAAAATTACAAATCTTGAAACTAGAAAGGCAAATATGTCAAGGAGCCAAAACTAAACAAGCATTTGGGAAGTGAAGGCTGAAAGCTAACTTGCATTGAAGTTGCAAAAACTTTTATACTTTTTTCAGTAAATACTTTTTTAAAAAACTATGGATCACAATGGCCATATTTGGGACATGTTCTGTTCTCAGCCAATATTTTAGGTAGTTAAAACTGGTCCCAACCCTTGATTTTTTGCTATTAAGTCTTTTATAACTGCCTCAATACACAGAGACTTTTTTTTTTTAAAGACACACTCTCTCAAGGTCAGTGAGGATTCAGGACCAAAGAGAACCTGTACTGTAACATCCTATAACTCAGTGGTATTCCAATTTTCTATTCAAGGAGATTATGGGGCCACTGAGGAAAGGGACTGATGATGTACAATGCACCTAAGGAGAGTCACCTAAAGAGAAAACATTCTCTCAGGCTTTCACAGAGAACAAACTGGTCAAGCAATGGGTGTAACTCATCCAGATGGCTGACACCAACAATGGTTCTATAAAATGCTGTACATGGTTTCAAGGTAAATCCTGAGGGGATTTGACTGACCTTGTCAAATACAAAAGTTACATGTTTTGTTACATAGGTCTTGCTTTAATTTTGTCTTAATCACCCAGTAGAAAAATTTAACCACGAAGCATAAAAAGTAAAGCCTGATTAGTATGCTGAGCTGTAAAAGGCTCAAGCTGACAGCTTTTGACATTGCCACTTCTGCTGATAACCCACCACTACTATGGAATATTGGACTATACATTCAACTATTTTCTCTTAGTTCAATTAGAAGAAATATTTGTACCAATAGTCTTTAGAAAACTTATGTCTGCACCTTGTACTATGAAGACAACAATATGCATTGTATTGATTACTGTGGTTGTCCTACTGACAGGTTCTGAAACTGTCTCATTGCTATGTCTTTCTTGTTAAAATTAATAAAAAAATTTTTAAAAGACATCCTCAACTCTTTGTTCACATGAAAATACACAATGCTTACATGTTCTGGTATTTACTAGGACCATATTAGTCTCAGTATAATCCAAGTAATTTCTTTCCCATCTTTAGAAATCTACATGGGAATAACCAGATCAATAGGCCTGAAGCTGCTGTGTGTGTGAATGAACATAACTTCTTGCTTCCTATGTAAATGTTGCGCATCTGTTTGGGTTGTATGTTGAATTTGTGTATTTATGCTTTGATTCATCGTAACTCCTCATGTTATGGAATTGATTTGCATTGAACACAAACTGTAAATAAAGAAATAAATGGCTGAAAGAGAGAGAGAAAAAAAAAAGAATCCTCCAAATAATGAGAATTAGGACTGGGGAGATAGTTAGGCAGCATAAGTGCCTGCCTGGCAAGTGCAAGGTCCCTAGTTTGATTCCTGTACCACATGCCATGCCAGCCTGGAACTCGAGGGCACAGTGCAAGCCCTGAAAGTGGGTAGAGTGTCACATACCTATAATTGCAGTGCTTGGGAGGCTGAAAACAGGACGATCACTAGGAGTTCGATCTATGTAGTGAGACCCTGTAGACCCTTTCCTAATTACATTTTTAAAAAAGCCCTAGGATTAGAGGTCCCTTTTGACCCAGCTAATCCACTTTTGGGTTTTTCCCCCCCAGGAGAACTAGAAATACAGCCATATATGTGCATCCCTTTCTATATCAGCACAATTTGTCATAGCTCAATCTTAAAAACAACTCAAATGTTCATCATGTATTTTCATATAATGGAGAATTATAAAGCTATAAATATGGGTAAAGTTGAGGCATTTATAGGGAAACAGATGCAACTTGAGATGATAATCATAAGTGAAATCATACTTGCATGTGTAAACCTCATAATGTCTCCCAAGTGTAAGAAGCTGAAAGATCTAAAATGCATAAGAGATATTGTGAAATAGGAAGAAACTTCAAAAAGAAAAACTGGGATGGGGGAGAGGAGAAAAGAAGCAAGGGAAAAGGGAGTATAGATAGCTATTAGTAGTTGTACACCTAATTGCTATTATTTCATTGAAAAGAAAGGTTTGAGCCGACATTGCTTGATCAATGTTTATGCCTATATTTTATAAAATGAGCAACTACTTTGAAAACACCAATTATCAATGTAGTAACTATTGTTACTTTCCCACAATCTTGTTTTGAAATTTTGTACCATTGCTTTTAATGTATTTTTTTCCTTTAAAAGTAAAAAAAAAAAGAGTGGCAGGAACAGAAAAATGTACAGTTTCGATAGTGATAGAGTTTATTAGTGCCATGCAAAGCTTCAGAAAAGTGAAGCATGGGTTAAATAAGAAAATTCTTTTTAGGAAGAAATAGGAGTGTCCTAAATTGAGTGCAGACACTTTATGTATTATTTAAAATAAGTAAACAGTGAGATGAAATTAATTATTTCTTACTAAGCTGGGTTGGAAGACAACACCTAACTGATTCATGCCCTCAAAGAATCTGAATAACATTATCAGCATAATTAAAACCAATGAGCCAAGGAATAAAAGTAGGAAAGATGAGTTTGAGAAAAGTAGTTGTAAATAATAGTGTAGGGCTGAGAAACACAATTTATAAATTATTCATTCTTGTGGACTTAATATTTATATACTTAGAACACTTATAAAACAGAATAAATGTTTCTTTCAACACAGAGATAAGAAGCCGGAGATATAGCTCAGTCACACAGTGACTGCCTGCATAGCATGAGGTCTTGAGTTAGATTCCCAGCACACACACACACACAAATCCCCAAAACAAAACAAAAGTCAGCTAAGAGTGAATCTTTACAAAATAAACTATTACAACATGAGATTTTCCTTCAGTTCTTAACTACAAATATTAACATAGGTTGTAACAGAGAAAATTCACACATTTTTTTAGGAGATATAATATCACAACTCTGGTGTTTTTTGTTGTTGTTGTTCTCTAAAACGCAGGAGATGGACTCCAAAGAGCCATTCCTATGAAGCACGCTCTCCACCAATGAGGAACATTCCCTGACCTCCTCCACATGTATACATGAAAAACACATTATCAAAGAAGTATGTATATAAAAATAACATCATTAAATAAGCATACAAATGTATATAATTAGACATGAATGTAAGTGTAGCCTATGAGTTTGTCCTGACCAGGTTGTGAACAAAGATGAGAAAAGAAAAAGATAAAAAATTAACTTACAATGTGGTGGTAAGGGGACATTTGGCTCTCATAAACGAAGAGCCCTAGACCTTTGACTTGTCTTACTTTTATTTGACTAGACATAGGATCCAGCAATTAGAGTAGCACAAGATCTATCAGCCTCCTATTGTGTGAAGTGTATGCCCAAGTAAGCAAAATGTTCTCAGCTACGTTGACTTTTCCCTGGACCTACAATGTGGTAGTACACTGGCTCATTTGTAAAAGGTTAACAGTTTTTGGTTCTTTCTTTGATGTCCACAGGGAAAGCCAGTTTAGGCCTAGATACTTATTATCTTGTCTCCTAAGTATAAGTATTGTGCATTAAATTCTTAATAAAATTATTGATTTCAATATTGAATTTTAAGTAAGTCTACTTTAAAAAATCATCATAAACAAACAAACAAAAAACAGAGAGCCAGAGATATAGCTCAGAGGCATAGCACCTGCCTGACAAGCAAAAGGTATTGAGCTCAATTCCTGGTACCCCGAAAAATCATTAATATAATAGGAATTATGCTCTTGGAGAAGATAAATAAAAAGGTACCAGCAAACAGAATGTGAGGATAACAAAACACAAGATAAAAACTATGCAATAACTCTAAAGGTCATAATTACTTATTTTTGGATAGAAGGTCTTTCTATTTGTGCTTCAGTTTATCCCATTCCAATTGCTTCACGGGTGAAACAATTTCTGATGTGAACCATTGCACCAACCTAAGCAAAGATATTTAAAGAGGGAAAATTACAAAAATTATTATTTTATATGTAAATCATAAATCTGTTACAAGAAAAATAGGAGTCTTGGAGGCTCAAATAAGCTGTCAAAAAGCAAATAAAATGGAATTTATAAATGTGCCTTATTGCATTAATTCCCATTATGTTTATTTATGTTGTCCATGATTTTTTTTTACGGAGGAAAAGAAGTATGTATTTAGAATTAGCCACCTAGACTCAGTTTAGATGATCCCAATTTTGTTGGCAACATCCAATACATCATAGTCAGTCAGGAATATTCCTTCTTCTCCAGCAGGCCTAATTAGGGTGTTGACCTGGGCTACAGTGAAGTTATAGAGCTTCACAGCTTGTTTGATCTGGTGCTTGTTGACTTTGACATCCATAGTGGACACAAATGTGCTATTGTTCTCGATCTTTTTCATGGCTGACTCCATGGTCATCTGTTGGCATAGTGGTCAAGCTTGTTTCTCCTGGGGGAACTTTTTGAGGGCATTTGGACTGCCTTGAGAGCTGCAGTGTCTTAGGATGGCAGAAGGTGGGTGACATTCATATCTCCTTTTTGTGGTTGTGGACTTTTCAGCACTGCCTTGTTGGCCTTCAAAACTTTTGCTTTGGCTTCAGCTTTGAGAGGGACAGAGGCTTCTTTTTTTGTCTTGAGCAACATCTCTGGTTCTTGAAATTTTTAAGAAATATTAGCTGGGCAGTCACACAGGTCTGTAATGCAAGTAATTCAGGAGGATTAGGAAGAAGGATAATAAGTTAGAGTTCACCCTGGGAAGATTATAGAGGCCCTATTCAACAACAATGAAAAATAAAAATACAACATGCAGGGTATGTAACTAAGAGGTACATCACTTTTCTGTCATTCAAAAAGCCATGATTTTAAATTAATATCTAGCATATATTCATTATATAACTATATAGCCAGCTCCTGTGGTTAAAAATACCAAATTAATAGTTACCACATTAGTTGCTAGGCTATGCTGGATGTTATTATTATGGATAATTGCACTACTTTAGCCAAGATGTCACACATGCTGTAATCAGTTTCTCTCCTTCCTATGACAACACTATGATCGCCTAGGCTAATAATCATCACCATAGTTCAGTACAAAAGACAGGAGTTCAGAGCCAAATAGAGAACAACCTCACATCCTTAATGAATGGTTCTTGAGATACACACAAATACCAATACCACTCATACCTATAAGATATCTCTAACAAATAGCCATTTATTAGTAAAGTCTTGATACTAGTGACAAAGTTATCTACTATAACAAATCCACAAGCATCAATATAGAAAACAAAATAAAACAAAAAACACAAAACAGAAAATGACAAAACACATAAGCAAAATAAAATCCTAGACCTTCAGCCCACCCAGGACAAATGCAGAGCACAATGAAATAGAAGAAATAGGAAACCACACAGGAACTTTCTGAAATGATAGCAACAGAAGTAAATAATAACATCAACAATAAAAACAAGCAAACAACAACAACAAAACAAATTGACATGGCTATAGAGAAAATAATCTCTAAGGTAAAAAAAAAATGATCAAAATGAAAAATATGCCCAAAAAACCTAGAAAAGCCACAGGGGAAGAAAACAGATGAACTTAGTAAAATAATGGAAACCATGAATGTCTAACATAGCAGAGAAATAGAAGCCAGGAAACAGATCCAAACAGACATATAGGCAATCAAAAATTTAACTGAAAGACTAAACGAAAACAAAGATAGAATATCAGATTTAGAAGACAAGATTGTGGTTAGTCACCAGGAAAAAAAAGAAGTCTTAAAAATAACAAGGGACATTAAAAAATCAATTTAACAGCTGCAAGAGGAAGCAAAGACCCCCCAAAAAAAGATTGATCAGAGTCAGTGAGAAAGCTGCAGATAGTGCAAATGCCATATACCAACTTCGTCACAGAAATAACTGCAGAAAATATCCCAAATATGGATAAAGAAATGGACACACAAATAAGCAGGCATGTAGAACTCCAAATAGCCATGAGAGAAAGTAAATCTATACCAAGGTATAGAAGATTTCAGAAATTCAGCACAAAAAACAATTTTTTTTTGTCTTTTTGAGACAGGGTTTCACTGAGCAGTACAAGCTGGCTTTGAACTTACTTTGTAGCCCAGGATTACCTCAAACTTAGAGCAATCTTCCATATCTCAGCCTTTCAAGTGCTGGGATTACAGGCATTTGCCACCATGCCCAACCCTAAAAATAGAAATATCAAGAGCAGTTAGAGAAAATAAACAAATCACCTATCAAGGAAAACCCATCAGATTCACAGCAGATTTCTCAACACAAACTCTTAGGAAAACTTGAAGCATTTGAAGCCTAAAAGCAAATAATCTCTAACCTAGACTAATGTATCCTGCAAAACTATCTTTCAGAATTAATGGAAAAATAAAATACTTCCGTGAAAAAACAGCTGAAGAAATTCATGCCACCAAACAAGCCATCTCACACGCTTCTAAAGATATTCTAGAAAGCAATAAGGAAAGACCATGAGAAAACCAATAGAAAGAAGCCACCTGGCAAAGCAAGCAACTAAACAGAATGGAAAGACAGGATAGTAACAAAAGGAAAATAATATGGCAAGAATAACTCAATACATATCGTAAATAGTCGATGGAAATAGTCTCCACTCACAATCGAAAGAAACAGGCTAGCAGAATGGGTCAAGCAGCAAGCTCTAGGGCTGGTCAGATAGCAAATTAAAGCATCTGGTTAGGCAGATGAAGGGGCCAGTTCAATTAGAGCATGTAAGGACCAGTTCAATTATGCAGACACAGAGACCAGCCCCGCCCCCAGGACACACTGAAATGGGATTGATTACTTGAAATTCCAATACTTGGGAAGCTGAAAATAGGAGGATCATTATGTGTCCCATGTAGTAGTGCATACCTGTAATCTCAAGGATCACTAATATGCCCGATCTATGGAGTGAGACCCTGCAGACCCTGTACTAACTCATAAACTCTAGAAGCCACTCCATGACTGCATGAGACTTGGGGGGGGGGGACAACTGGACACAAACCATAACAAGAAGGAATAGCAGTGAATTCTCACAATAGAAAACTAGAATAAGCTCAAATAAATGACCTAATGTTGAATCTCAACCTTCTAGAAAAAAAAGTCAAATCAAATGCAAAGCTCAGATGAACAAGAAAATTATAAACAGCAGAAATTAATGCAAATGAGACTAGAATATAAGAAAAAAATCCATTACATGAAAAGTTTTACTGAATTCATCATGAATTGGAAAAAGCCTCATTCTTTTTAAAGCAAAAATGGAAAAGTAGGAGTGGGCTTTAATCCTATCGCTCAAAGAACATTTTCTCACATTTTAGGACACAAATTACAAACATCCCCATTATTTCCAACATAGTACGGAACCCACAGAATTTATGTGACTTCTTAACTCTCTACCAGCTTTCCTAGCTCCTACTGAACCAGAAGTTCCACACTTGAAGTATATAGGTCTATATAAATCAATTTTTCAGTGGTCTATATAAATCAACCTGGTCTATATAAATCAATTCCTACTTGGAAAGAAGAAAATAAAGTACCACAGGGTCTTCTTGGGTGGGTCACTACCTCCGTCACATGAACAGCGCCATCTATATCTGGATGCTTCCCCTGGGTTTCCGAACGAAGCACCACAATGTAGGTGGCTTAAAACTATTGAACTGTATTTTCTCACAGCTCTAGAACATATGAGTTTATACAATGAAAATCTGTCTAAAAAAATCTGTAACACTGGGTGGATATCCTATTAGCTGTAGAATACTATAGGCTACGGTAACTCACAAGCCATTCTAGGAATGTTAAATCAGAATTAGAGATTTCTGTATGGGAATTAACATTAGGGGTGAACTATTCAGATACGATAGGGTCCAGTGTTGGCTTGATACTAGAGCTAGCATCAGACGCCACTGTGTGAACAGTAGTTTAGTGCTGCAGGCCACAGAGGGCACGCCACTTACTCTAAGCCATAGCTAGACTTTGCATTACTGGAATCTGCCTTGGTTGTCCAGTGGAAACAGTGGGCACAATGCAAGGCACCCACTGCATGAAGCCCCTCGTCTGCCGAGTTCTCTGGAGACCCACCCCTCCACCCTGTCTTCATACCACACAAAGGAAGCTTTGCACTCACAGTTGCACAAAAGACACGGGCACTTCCCTGTGCTCATTTCTGGGTGAATATGAGACTGTGAGCCCTATTCTTAGTGGTTTCAGGCCTCTGATGCCCTACCTGGCTGTGTTGGGTCAGGTAAGATGGGAGCGCAAGCCCTCTGGTGACCGCAGGGATTCAGCGTGAGAGGCTCGCAGTTCAGTGAGACTCGCGCGCCGCCTGATGGTTTTCCGCAAGACAAAATCTGGTACTGTAGCCTCATCATTTGATATCTATCTGTCTGTCTATCTATCTATCTATCTATCTATCCACTTTGGTGGTACCAGGGATTAAACTCAGGACCTTGTGCTTACCAGACAAGCACATATTCCACTAGCTATCTCCCCTCATTCAATATTATAGTCTTGGAAATTGTAATGAAGCAGTCCACGTTTAAAGCGTGGTGAGCATGCGTAGCGCCGGCGGAGTCGCGCAGGCGCCAAAGCCGTTAGTGTGTTGCTGGGACGCCAGCCACGGAGTCTCGCGGTTGTGAGGCAGTGGCGCCCGCGATTGGCTCACTTTCAGAGGTGAAAGTTCGAGGGGGCGGGGCAGCACCTGGGCGCGGGGCAGACTCTGCCATGAAGAGGATCTTTGGCCTCAGCCCTAAGGGCCAGGCATCCTCGAGCCCCGCGGGCCCGCGGAGGAGCTGCAAAGGTGCGCGATACCGCGTCTTCGACAGGTCGGTGCGCAAGCTGCACAAGGCTGCGAGCGAGGGCGACGTGGCCAGGGTGCAGCACCTCCTCCTCCTCGGCAAAAGTGGCTTGAACGACAGAGACGAGAAGCACAGGTAATGGGGCTGCGAAATTGGGGGTGCAGCTGGGGCTGTCGGTGGCAGGGGCGGCGGGCCCTAGGGTTAGGACAGAGGGGAGAGGCGGGCCAGGCAGGGGAAGGGCGAGTGGTGATTTCCCATACCCAGGCGGGGCAAACCTTGGAGAGGATCAGTCCCCTGGGGTCTTTACAAAACTTCACGTGGTTTACTATCTGCTTGCACTTTGTTATAGAACACTTTATTGACTAAAAGTGGTTTAACTAAGGTAACAAATGTGTGTGTGTAGTATTCTGAATATCACGTTGAGAACTGTTGTATGCACTGTAAAAAAAAAAAAGTACACTATGAAATATTTCCCATAATATATCAAATTCAGATCTAAAACTTAATCTGATACAATCTAGTATCCGTTTTCTATCAGTGTACATCTGTGCATGTATGTTCTTTACCAAGGAACTTTATAAAAGAAACAAATGAGAAGATAACCCTCTTCTTTTTTCTTTTAATTTCACACATAAACAGACCCAAGAAATCACCTGCACTTGTCCTAACTGCCAAAAAGAGATACTTTCTCGTTATATAGGTGTCATACATATGATTTAGAAATTAATAAAATTTGACAAATTAACTCATCGTCTTTTTATTGAACTTAAATATCTCTTGATAAATGCATATTGTGGATATTTACAAGGCCTTTTAACAGTCAGATGAAACTGTAAAATGCGTTAAATATAATTCCCTCTCAAGTTTTCCTGTAATGGGATTGCTTTCACAAATTAAGATTAATAATGGACCTGCCTATATTTCCAATTTTCTTTGGATTTTCTTTCTCTTTTTTTATTTTTTAAAAAATTTAAATTATTTCTTTACAATAATTAATACATTGCATAATGATGTCTTCATCTTAGTTGTTTGGAGTACAAGATGCAGACATGATTTGTCTAAACATCATTAGTACAGATCTTTCTTTTCATTGCACGAAGAGAAAGTAGCTCTATATATAGTCCAATAGTCCATAACAGTAGTGGATTATCAGCTCATCTGGCATTATCGGAGGCTGTTCACCCTCTTGACTAGAAAGATGCGTTAGTGCCAAAATGTGAGCTGTTTGTCGGTTTTATAGAAACCAAATAAAAATTTCACTTAGCACCTGAGTTCCACATGCCCTCTTTTGCTATTGTTCCATGTACCTATTTTACTATTTCTTAGTGAAGAAAATGTAATGATGGCCTGCTTTCTAGGTATTAATATAAGCTGTTTGTTTTCACAGATTGTTCACTAACAGCCCAAAAGACTAATAAGTAAATGCAACTTAATGGAAAATCCAGAAACATTCAAATATGTATAAGAACTTAGAGCTTGTTACTGGTGACCTCTGTTTTAGTAGAAAAATTAGAATTGCCCATGAAATGCTTGCAAATAGTTTGGAAAAAAAAAATAAAAGCTATACAGTTTTATATCATGTAAGTTCCTGGAGTACAAATTTAAATTTTACATAATGTAAAATAAGAACAGTGCTTAAAGAAAACACAAAACCTCTTTGTGCCTTCCTAAAATGACCTCAAAGCAGGTATTCTTGTATTGTGCTAAAAGTTGCTTCTAGGGTCCAGTGCATGCTAAACATGCTGTCACTGAGCAACCCTCCTTTTCCCACTTAACGTCTAAGGTTGACTATTGAAAAAAAAAATTAAATTCTCCTTTACATTAGAAAAAGTTAATATGAAAGACAGCATACTTGCAAAACATTTGCAAGATATGTCAGATCAAAAATGTATCTTATGTATAAGGTTTTTTTTTGTTTTGTTTTTTGTTTTTTCCATCAGGATCAGGGTTTGAACTCACGACCTTGCACTTACCAAGCAGGCACTTGTGCCATGAAGCTATGTCCCTGGACCCAAAAAATGTGTCTTATAGAGAATTTTTCAAATCATCAAGAAAAATATACAGAATTCTAATACATTTATTTTGGTGCTTGGAATCATACTCTATGAGCCTCAAGTTCTGGACTATACCACTCAGCTGTGTTGAACTCTAAACTGAGTATTCTTTGACAGATCTACAAGTGACCTATAAATATAAAAAGAAATACTTAGTGACCCTGGTAAAGGGAACTTAATTTTATTTTTCTATTTATTTACTTCATTTTACATATTTGGTACAGGGTCTGCAGGATCTTACTACACAGATCAGACTCGTAGTGATCCTTCCTGCTTTCAGCCTCCCAAGCAATGGGATAACAGACATGCACCACCATGCCCAGTCTCAATTACTATCTCGAGTAGTAATTATTCTACATTTTAGAAGAAAATTAAATACTTGTTTTGAAAGCTACTTAATGTTCGCGGTTACATGAATAATTTTGCATTTTGCAGTAGAGCTCTGTAACTTCCTAATAATCTTTCTGACTATCCCAGGACTGCTCTGCATTTTGCCTGTGCCTATGGCCATACAGGAGTGGTGACTCTTCTGATAGAGAGGAGATGTGACATTGATGCCCACGACAATGAAAATAACACTGCGCTGATTAAGGTAGATCACAACCAACAATTTCAGTGTGAGATCAATTATATTTAAATGCTGAAAATAAGAGGGAATCAAAAAAAAAAGGGGGGGAATCAATGTAATTTAAATATAACTACTTGGGGAAGCAGTGGAAAAATCTGTCTTGAGTTCCTTGAATTGACTGACGGTGTCTCTCTTATTATGATACCTACAGGCTGTGCAATGCAACCAGGAAGATTGTGCAACCATTCTTCTGGAACATGGTGCAAATCCAAATGTGGCCAATGCCAAGGGCAACACTGCTCTCCACTATGCAGTCTATAGTGAAAGCACATCCATAGCCATGAAACTACTTTCATACCATGCAGATACTGAGGTGAAAAACAAGGTATAGATCAATTTTATCTCCAAAGTATTTGAAATACATTCATGTTAACAGTGACATATAGGTAGGGTCAGTTTTCCATATTTTGAAGCTCAAACATTACATGAATGGAAATAAAGTATTTTAAATAACTTAGTTGTTAAAAATTTCACTTAAAACATTGACAGTTTTAAAGAAATACTAGAGGATACAGGTTTTCTTTTATGTACTTACAGCAAGTATTTGTGAAAAATACTGAAATTTTTTTTTTCTTTTTTTTTGAGACAAGGTCTTGCTATGCAGTTTGGGCTGGCCTTATGCTCACTTTTGTAGGCCCAGGCTGGTCTCACACTCGCAGAGATCCTCCTATCTCAGTCGGAGTGCTAGGATTGCAGGCGTGCACCACCACACTCAGTTCAAGGGCCACCCAGTAGGCACTCGCATCTGGACTGAGACGCCACACCTAGGGATCCAGCCCCCGGGATCAAACTCTGATCCTTGTGTTTGCCAAGTGGATGCTTATGCCTCTGAGGTATCTCTTCAGCCCCAAACACTGAATTTTTAAAAAAATTTATTAATTTTAATGAGAAAAATAACGAGACAGTTTCAAAACAGGTTAGTAAGATAGTCCCAATAATTAATATATTCAGTATTGTTGTCTTCATAGTAGCTGTTCAGAGTGCAAGAAACAGACATGAACCCTTTTCTAAACACTGTTACTACAAATCTCACTGAACTAAGACTAAAATATATATATATGTATATATATATATATATATATATATATATATTTTTTTTTTTTTTTTTTTTTTTTTTTTGACTTGAGCCTTTTAGAGCTCAGCATGTTCATGTGGCTTTAATTTTTATACCTTATGGTTAGACTTTTCTGCTGGATGGTTAAGGGCAAGTTAAAGTAAGACCTATATAACAAACACTGAATTTTTTAAAACTGAATCTTACCTTTTTTGTTATATTTTTTTTCCTGATTTTCCCCCCTTAATTAGTGTAAAACAACAGCAAAATTTACCTTGGAAGTAGGCCTAACTTTAAAACTTAAACAGAACAACACTATTTTACAATAAGTGAAAATCTTGTTGCTGAAAATCTTGTTGAGAGGTAGTAAAAATGACTCACTTCTCAGTGGTTTCAATTAAATGGGAAAAAGGAAAAGCGATTAGAAATAATGCAGGCCCATAGGATTGGTTGGTTGGTTTTGTGTTTCTTTCTGAAAAAAATAATTTTTCTGGTTTATATATAGAGACAAGGTGCTCTTCAGTTTTGGGAATAAAAATGGCTGAGCTACAGTGTGCTACAACTACAGCTCTTTTATGTTATTTTTTTTGTTTTGAAACAGGGACTCAATCGCCTAGTCTGGGCTTGACCATGCAGTCTTCCTGCCTCAGCCTCCCATAGAGCAAGGAATATAGGCCATCCCTCATTTGGGAATAAAAATTCTTCATTAGGAATGCAAGTTGTGTAGTTGCAAACCTGCAATTTTAGAGGAAGCTTCTGTGGAAGCTAGATTGGCACTGGCTGAATCAGGCTAGGTGAAAACAAGGGGGGGGTGGTAAACAAATAATTAAGAGACATCCTCTCCTTTTTTCAGGCAGAAGCAGCAACTAACATAAGAATCTAAATTCTGCTTTCAAACCTATAACATCTTGTTCAGCTAAGAGATAAGGAGCTTATATAATGAAGTCAGGTGCATTTATTAACTTACTAATCCTTCTTCACCCCTAGCCAAGTGGATTAAAAGGAGTTTTCGTGGAGTAACTTGTCTCTTACTTTCCCTGCTTTGGCCGCTTCCTCAGATGGTGAGAAGCATTGGCTCTGTGGATAAGAGATGAGGCTGTAGTGATCTTCTAGGGCCTCTAGTTCTCATCTAGACTTGTGCATCTCAGTGGCCTGAGGAAGTTTTAAAAATGTACAAGTTGAGGATCTCCCTGGGGAGTTGATTCAGTAAATCTATTAAAATCTGACATGAATATTTAAAAATATTTCCTCAAGAGTCTGATATAACACAGAACCATTTAATACATAAGTGTACTTAATGGATGGATTCTTAGTTCTCATAAACTTAACAAATCTCTAGATACATCTGATTAAATACTACCTTCTTGCAATATCTCCTTTTCAATAATGTTAGCCCGACTTCCATTTGTCTTTGTCTCTGTCAGTGGGAAGTTTAAAGGTGTGTGTTGCCGAGCAGGATCCCAGCACTTTCACTCCAACTGTCAGTCTTCCACTGCCATTGAGAAGTTCTGTAGAAATTCAGTTACAGTTGAAGGTGAATCTTCGGGAATTCCATGTCTCTTTATACATGGCATGAGGTCAACAAATGTTGATTATTTGGAGAATTTTGAGTAATAGCACTCATCAACCTGCTTTTAGCTGGAGGCATATGACAGACTCTCTCGATGTCTTAAGTTCAGGAACTCTGCCAGAAATCCATGAAATTAGCAAGATATGGATGGGAATGATTTTTAAAATTTGTATGTATGTATGTATGTATTTATTTATTTATTTATTTGGTAGTAGTGAATATTGAACCTGGGGCCTTCCAACTACATCCCCAGTACTTAACATACCTCACCCATTTTTAAAAATTTGAGACAGAGTCTCACTAGGTTATCTAAAGGTAACCCAAACTTGGATTTTCTGTCTGACCTAACAGAGTAGAAGATTGCAGGTGTGCATGCCCAGCTGGGAATTCATTAGATACTTAGTTTCAGTCTTCCTATACATCTGTTTGTAACAGTCAGGAAGAATTGCACACAAATGGAGGGTAAATTTAAGTGCTGGAAAAATTACTGAAATCGGTGTAATGAATCTTTTCACTTCACTGTGGGACCTCACCTTTTGGTAAAACATGTTAAAGGAAGGATTGTACAGGCAAACACTCACTTTGCACACAATCGTTTGGATGCACGTGCATGGCAAAGATATACGCAGAAGGCTGCAGACTAAAAGTGGCTCTTAGCTATGTTCAGTTTGCTTCCATGAATGGAATCCACATTGAAATTTCGGGAAACTCCACCAGAATTTGACATTCGGCATGCTCAGAAAGAAGGGATTCTATTGTCGTCAGAGCCCCATGACTGTTGGGATGCGTCCCCTATATGTGAAGCTCGCGTGTTTTCTCCACTTTGCTATCAACCCACCTGTGTATTTCCTCCTGTACACTACTATGCTTCTATGAGAGTCTCCAGCTCTTGCATTATAGTATATTTTAATAGTGAGATTCAAGATATTTTATATTAATTTATAAGAATGTTATTTATTTTATAGTAAATTATTAGAAATAGAATTGAATTTAGAAGTTGTTTTAAAATTTTTTCCCTTATACTATAAATAACTGTGCTCCTGTTAGAATGTAAGCCTTAAGTTAATTATGATCATAACCAGATAATGTATGCATACCACCAACAATATGAGATCTTCGACATATTACCAAAAATATTAAATCTTCCTCTTAAGTCTTGTTGCTTAAAAATACAAGTGACTATTACTCTATTGTATAAAAATGCTGCATCTTTTTAAAATTTGTTCCTCATTGGTGGGGATTTCAGTTGTCTCTTAAGATTTAGCTATGACATATTGCACTGCTGTAAACATGGGTGCATATGTATCAGTGTAGTATGATGTTTTCCACTTTTCTGGAAAAATAAGGGAAATGCTTGGGGCCTCTACTCCTAGGGTTTTGTTTTGTTTTGAGACATGGTCTTGCTATACTGTTCAGGCTGGCCTTGAGCTCCATTTGAGCCCAGCCTGCTCTTGAACTCAAAGATCCTCCTGCCTCAGCCTCCTCAGTGCTGGGATTTCAGGTATGTGCCACCACACCTAACTTCTGTTCCTAGTTTTTTCTGAATCTCCACACTGATATTGTCTCCCTAATGTGAGAAATTGAAAGAGTAATTAAAATCTTAAAGGTACAATAGGTATGGCGAAAGGGAAAGAAACTGCTCAAAAAGAAGAAACTGTGGTGGAGGAAAAGAAGGAAAAAAAATATATATATATATATATATTTATATATACACACATAATTCAAGATAGCTAGGATAATTGTATTACTAATTCATATTGCTTTATTGAAAGGTACAGTTAATACCTAATTGTTTGATCAGTCAAGCTCTCAACACTGAATCCCTAAAACTCTTAATTCTTCAGATGTTGCTATTTGTCAGAAAAATGTATTGAAGTTAAAGAGACTATAATACTGAACAAGTAATGAGCAATTTTATACTTGCTCAAACATGATTGTTAAATTTGTTGAGACATAAAGCTTGTGGAAAATTATTCTTCAGAATAAAGACCAAGGGGCCAGGGAGATAGCTCTGTGGCACAAGTGCCTTCCTGGCAAGTGCAAGGTCATGAGTTTAAACCCCAGTTCCACAAAAAAAAAAAAAAAAAAAAAAAAAAAAAAAAAAAAAAAAAAAAAAAAAAAAAAAAAAAAAAAAAAAATATATATATATATATATATATATATATATATATATATATATATATATATATATATATATATATATTGACTGAGAATCCTTGCCCTAGACATGATAGGTTAGTTCATTAATTCAATAAAAATATTTAAACCTTTTACTGCTGTACATTATGGTGTGTTGCTACTGAGTTAAAAGATATGGCCCCTGCCCTCAACATGCCTTTGATTTGGATGGGAGATGTTACATAACTCCAAAGTACCCTAATAAATGCTGTGATGGAAAGATCTGTGGGTTCAGTGAATGTCTGAAGCGAGTCTTGATCCTGAGTTCATGTAGCAACTCAATGCAGAGAGAGCGTGCTTCAGAGGGTGGAGGGCAGGGACAGCACACGTGGTAAGAGGCACTCTGAGAAGGAGGAAACTGCTGTGTGCCACCTACACGAGGCTAGAATCGTAGTCTCTTAGCAGGTCTTCAATTCGGTTGGGACATAGGCAGTTGTATGGCTTCTAAATAGTTTCTGCTTATTCACAGGATGGCCTCACACCACTTCTGCTTGCTCTAAGGGAAAACAGACGGGAAGTGGCAGAACTATTTCAAAAGAAAAAAGCAAATATTGCTGCGATGGATAAGCCAGGAAGGTATAGTTGTTTGTTCTTTTTTTAAAAAAAAAACCAAGACTTCAGTGGTGTTCTAGAGTAGTAATAACTCAAATAATACAGTCGAAGAAATCAATGGGAAGGTGACTAACTTACAGTTACTGGAATGTAATGAAAAATATCAACACAAACCATCAGATAGACAAGTAATTTGGATTTTGGGCAACAAAGCACATTGTATAGTAGGATTCATGCTCTGTGTATACAGTAATATTGAGTGCTGTTGGCTTATTATAAAGAGGGTTTTATCTTCCAAGTCAGTTAGAGACAGACATAGAAATTGAATTTACAGATCTTTCTTATAATCATATGCAGAATTTTGTTGGGTAGAGGAGGAATAGTAATCTATACCAAGTCTTTCAAAGAACCAATTCTTTAATTCATTAATGCTCTGTATTGTTTCTTAGTCTCAATTGCATTAATTTGTACTCTTTATAATTTCCTCCCTTGTATAGGCTTTGGGCTTGATTTGCTCTATTTTTAGAAGCTTGAGGTACAACATTGGGTTGTTTATTTATCCTCATTCTGTTTTTCTGATGTGAGAATTTAAGCTATAGATTTCCCTCCTGGGACTGCCTTCATTGAGTCTCACAGGTTTCAGTGTGTTGTGTCTGCATTTTGATTTAACTATAGATATTGTTTAATTTCTTCTTTAATTGATGTGTAACCCATTGGTTGTTCAGGAGGCTATTATTTAATTTCCATGTGTTTCTGGAGTTGTTGTGGTTTATTTTGCCATTAATTTCCAATGTCGTTGCACTATAGTTAGATAGTATACACGGGATAATTTCAGTTTCTTTCTTTGCGTTTACTTGAGCATGTTCTGTGGGCTAGTACATGGCCTAGAGGATGTCCTGTGTGCAGCTGAGAAGAACATGTATTCTGGTGTTGTTGGGTGAAACACTGTAAATATCTACTAAGTCTATTCATTCACAAATTTGAGTTAGTTCTGATATATCTTTGTTGATTTTTTTGTCTAATTGATCCGTCCCTTTGTGACAATGTATTAAGATCTCCCAATATAACCGTGTTACTGTTTATTTGATTTTTCATGTCTAGTAATATTTCTCTCCTATATCTGGGTGCTCCCATAGTCATTGCATATATATTTGTGATTATTATCTCTTTCTCCTGAAGTTTTTTTTTTCTTGTGGGACCAGGGTTCAAACTCACAACTTTGCACTTGTCAGGCAGGCACTTGTGCCACAGAGCTATTTTCCCAGCCCCTCTCCTGAAGTTTTATGCCAGGTCTTGACATCTCTTAGTTTTCTCTCCTTAACATGATCAGTGCAGTAGTAGGAGACAGTTATTTAATTTAATAGGATATTATAAATAAACTTAGTTACAAGTTATTAAAAAGTTGATTTGCTATGAATTATAAGCCACAGAGAGTAGAGCAGCTGATAATCAGAATTAGAGCCTAATATTTTCTGGTAAATTATATAACATATAACATTTGAATATTAGAATCTGAAAAAGTGCACATTGGGTTTTATTTGACATGCCAAAGTAGTTAGGCATTGAAGGACAAATCACTCCATTGCTTCACTGTTTCTGAGAGCAGGTTTTTACCTCATCCAATCATTATAGAAACCTGGTGAACTAAAGCTGTGAAATCCTTATGGTTCATAAGAAGACTTTGAGCCTGAGAAATGACTTGTCCAAGGACAAATATGTGTTGGATTTAGAACAGGAACTTCTTATCTAGCTAATGCATGGAGTTGTCTTTCTTGGTTCACAACTGCTTCACCTTACTTACTCTTTTCTTTCTTAATTATAGGCTTAACAAAGGTATATAGACCTTACAGATTTGAAGTGTGTGGAATATGTTATAATATTAACTAAGAAATACTCTTAGTAATTTAAAGTATTTTTATATTGATATTAAACCAGTGATTTTTTATGCAGGCAAATTTTTGAATATGAAGAAAAGAAACTTAAAAATTCTGAAAATAACCATCCAGGTAAGACTTCTCATTGTGAATTACACTTGGTGATTCTATCCTGATAAAAAGTAAGAGTGTAGTGGCACAGGCCTGTAATCCTAGTAGTCAGGAGCCTAAGGCAGAAGGATCTTCTTGAGTTCAAGGCCAGCCTCAACCACATAGTGAGACCTTATCTCCAAAACAGAAAAAGAAAAAAGGAAGAGAAAGTTCTGAACCCAGAAGGGTATTTTCAAAAATTTACTATGTAAATTGCAGTTATATTTTTTCTTAATTTCTTTGCTGATAGTCTAGAATTTAGAATTACTTAAGAAATGAATTACAGGAAAATCATAATCTAAAACTTTACATTTATTTAATTTTGACTCCTTGAATCCTATACATAAAGTTTTAAATTAATATGTCTATTTTCTCTGTACTTATAGTAAAGTTTTAATTTCTTAAGTAAATGGATTACACTTAGTAAATTAATGTTATTACATGGTTATATCACTAAAAAGTGATTTATATCAGTGAAAACAAATTGTTAAGTTACTTTTATCATTTGTTTTCCTGCCTAAATATGTAATTTAAATTCTTCTTTATATTTTTATATTCTTTGTTTAGGAGATAACCTATATTCTGTTACTTTGACATTTTATTTATTTATTTATTTATTTATTTTTTCGGGACTGGAGTTCGAACTCACAATCTTACACTTGCCACACAGGCACTTGTGCCACGGAGCTATCTCCCCAGCCCCTTGACCTTTTAATTATCTCTAACTATAGACTACAGATTGCAATAACAGTAATAGTAGATTCAGTGACTATTTTTTAAATTAATGGCTTTTTCCTTTCCTTTTTTCCTTCAGTGCTCAGAACTGAACCTGGGACCTCATGCATACCAGGCAAGTGCTCAACCATTGAGCTGTACCCTATCCACTAATAACTTTGTTTTTTAGAGCATATTTAAGTTCACAGCAAAATTGAAAGAAAGATACTAAGATTTTCCCTTTATCCTGTATCTTCCCCTCAGGAGCTGCCTCCTTTCATTGCTAGCACCTTCCTCTAGGGTAGTACACTGGTTTTAGATGATAACTTACACTGGCCCATCATCAGCATCCACAGGCCGCACCTAACATTAGGGTTCACTCTTAGTGTTCTCCTTCTTATGGGTATTGGCAAATGTGTGATGATGTGTATTTACTATATGTAAAATAGTTTCATAGCCTTAGCTCCTGTGTTCCATCTGTTTGTTGCCTTGCTGTCCAACACTGTAACCACTGCCTAGAGAGTTTTGATATTGCTAGAACAACTACATAACAGTGGCTGTCTTATTTTTTTAATTTATTTCTTTTTCTTGTTTCAGAACTTTTGTTTGTTTATTTATTTTTTATAGCTGGCTCAGCCTGCCCTGAGGGCAGGGCTGGCTCAGCATGTGGTGCCGGGGATCGAACCTTGGTCCCTGCAGCCGCCTAAGCTTTCCTAAGCAGGCACTTTAGACCACTGAGCCATCCTGCCGGGCCCTTTTTTTTTTTTTTGTACCAAGGATCAAACTTAGAACTTTGTGCTTGCCAGGCAGGCACTTAAACCACTGAGCTATCTCCCCAGCCCTGGATAATGTTTTATTTTTATTTTTTATTATTTTTTTTAATTTAATTTTTTTATTGTGTAAGTTTAACACGGGTTATATTACATATTTTCATCATCAGATCAGTTTAGATTAATACATATAGGTATATAAGATTAATCAAACAATTAAACATTAACCCTTCTAAATCAACATTATTATTATTTTTTTTTTTTCCCCTTTCTTTTCTTTGAAAGTTGACATGAAACACAGAGCTAGATTGGTGAGACAAGCTTTAGGAGGCTTAGATTCAATAGCCTCCAACATCACAAGCTTCACCGGTGGCCCACTGCAATTGCAGAACATTTGACTATATATGTATCTGCTTCCTCTTAGTCCAAAGAGAAGTATATTCTTTTCCTTTTTTTTTTCTAAGCAACATCAATAGGGAGGTGGGTCATGCCCACACACTGTACTCTGTAGAACAATTGTGAGGACAATATGCAATATGGATAATGTTTTAATATTATTATTAAAATAATAAATATTGAAGGTGCTTGAATATAATCATCAAAGCTGTTATTTGAACTTTTTTGTCTTTCAGTGGGCACATTGATAGGGATTAAATCCAAGGCTTTGACCATCCAGACAATGCTTTACCATTGTATAACTCCAGCCTTTTTTTTTGTTGTTGGTGTATGAATATGAGCTAATGACATATGCTCTGCATGCTGAAAAGACATGCTTTATGTGGAGATTCCCCATAGTAAAGAGGGTTGAGAAAAACAATATAGCACTAACTGGAATATGCTGCTCTTTTGGGTCCACACAGACCCTCTGAGAATGGAAAGACACACTGGCAAGTGCTGTGCTTCTCAAAATGTATCAGTCTTTCATACCTACCTGGCACAGGGGAATAAGATGAGGGAGTAAAGAAAACTGTAGGTGACCTAAAATAGTCCTTTTCCTCTATAACATGATAGACTTTGTCAACATTATTATTGGTCCCTGCTCCCTTAGTGCTAGCTAGGGATTTAGTGCTCTTGTGCACACTGTGCAAATATTCTCACTGCTATGCCCAGCCCCAGCCAGCCCTGACTTTCTATGAGTTGATTGTCTGTCATGGGAAATCCAAGCCTTTTAGTTTAGTTTGTTTGTTTGTTTGTTTTTGTTTTTGTTTTTCATATTTTACATGAAATAATTTTTTTCTCTTACTTGGCATATTCTGAGAGCCTCAGTGAGTTAATGGTTTTTATTTTTCTGTATTTTTTTCATAAAAGATAGTTCTCCTTGGCAGCTGATTGCAACCTTGCCTGTGTTGGCTTTTAAACTTTTCAGACTAGACAAGCTCTTACGGGGTTGATCTTTGCAGTGGTTCTTTCCATGAGCAGTAAGATAGCAAATACACTTGAGCCTTGCTTGCATCCTACACAAGACAGAGAAGAGTGAGAACTTAACAGAGCTCCTTAGCACCTTCCCTAGAAGAGGATTAGCAAGAACAAGTGCCCTGATTTCTCCTGAGCACTTCTCTGGGAGCAGGCAATCATTGCAGTGATCCTTTGTTTCCAATCCGTTTCCTATGTTTTGCCATGCTACAAATTAGACTGCCCATTACAGCTTCCTTGTGATAAAATACTTCGTCCTAAAACTCAACATTTTCAACTGAAAACCTGCAGCAGCTGTCTTGTGTCATGACAAAATAAGTGTACTCTTTTATGATTAATTCCTGGTCCTGTTAGTCCAGAAATACTGTGTTATTTGTTTGCCACGGTCAGCTTATACCATGGATACTACTATTGACACCATTTCTGTCAATATGGTATCATTCAGTGAGGATGTCATTGCTTGTTTTTAGCTATGAGATTTTATTTTTATTTATTTATTTATTTATTTATTTATTTATTTTTTTTGTCTTTTTGAGACAGGGTCTCATTATGCAGTTAAGGCTGGCCTTGAGCTCTCTTTTGTAGCCCAGGCTGGTCTCAAACTCGCACCAATCCTCCTGCCTCAGCCTCCCAAGTGCTGGGATTACAGGCGTGAGCCACCACACCCGGCAACTATGAGATTTTAATGAATTCCACTTTTATTTGAATTTGAGCCAGGTGTGGTGGTGCACATCTGTAATCCCAGCATTTGAGAGGCTGAAGCGTAAGGATCGGTACGAGTTCGAGACCAGCCTGGGCTACAAAAGTGAGCTCAGGGCTAGCCTGAACTGCACAGTGAGACCCTGTCTCAAAAAGACAAAAAAAAAAAAATTATGAATTTGATAGGGGCCAGGGAGATAGCTCTGTGGCACAAGTGCCTGACTGGCAAGTGCAAGGTCTTGAGTTTGAACCTTGCCCCCCCCTCAAAAAAAATGCATACTTGATAATAAAAATGTGAAGTAAGAGTTCTTAATATATTGCCCACTAGTTGTATAATTAATATTCATTCTAGTCTGTAGGTACAGTCCAAAGGAATACTTTCTAACAAAGCATCAGTATTATACTTTTAATATTTAACATTTTTTATTGATTCAAAATATATTGTACCTTTTTCCTCCAATAGTGGATGAAAATTTGGAAGATGACTCTTCAACCAGGTAGGAATTTATAAATGTTTAATTGTCATATGTTAACTAATTAGTAAATGGAAAGAAAACAAACAAATGTTTTTTAGTCTTATCCTCCAGGGTAGACAAAGTACCTGTGTTATTATAATTGATTTTTTTACTATTTAGGCAGTGGTTATTAAGGGAGGTTTAATTGGTCCACGATGTCATGATTACTAAGTAGCTGACCCATGTTTTGACTGTTACCCTGACTGGCTCCCAGATGTGTTCCCTTCCCCTGCATAGGTGGGTGGGGCCTCTGCAGGGCTGGGATCAGAAAACTGACCATGTCAGCAATTCAGAAGGTCACAGGTGAGGGCCAAGTCCATTTAGTTTTCCTAAGAAGCCTGGTAAGAGAGTCCAGGAGTTTGTCTTAATAATAATGACTGCGGGCCCGGCAGAATGGCTCAGTGGTCTATAAAGTTCCTGCAGGCAGTTGCAGGGACCACAGTTCCATCCCTGGCACCACATGCTGTGCCAGCCCTGCCCTCAGGGTAGGCTGAGCCGACCATAAAAATAAAATAAGTAAATAAACAAAAGTTCTGAAACACACACAAAAAAAATAATAATGACTGCACTGATAGCCAGTGTCTTGTTTTTACCATCAGAGGTTTTACGTGAGATCTGAAAGTGAAAATTATCTTCACATAAATCATATTATATTATGTTAACCATTTATTGGGATGATACTTTTAATATACTTCTCTATTGATTTCCCAGTGTATTTTTCCTTTCAGGCTACTACTCCAGCCTAATTCTGTGAGTTTTTTCCTTACCTTTTTCCCCCTTATGTAAACACTTTTATTGATTTTTAAAAAACTTTTTTTTTTGCTTTTCTTGGTAATTTTTAAAATTTCTAATGCATTAATATTTCCTATTGTTCTTTTCTAAAATCTTTTATTTACTTGATAAGGGGACTCACTATGTAGCTGAGACTCGTATTGATCCTCCTGTCTCAGTCTCCTCTTCCCTGGGATAATAGGTGTGTGACACAATGCCCAGTTTCAGTGACTGGCTCAGCACAGGGCTGGCACGGCATGTGGTACCAAGAATCAAGCCCAGGTCCTCACACTTGCCAGCCAGGTACTTAGATTGCCAGTCTATCCCCCCAGCCTCTTATTGTTCTTTAGACAGAATCAAAAACATGTGGAATTTCAGATTTTGGGAAATCTAAGAGACCAATAAAAATACTCTATAGAGTTTCAACCTGTGTTTAACATCTGAGCCAAATGGTTATTTTCATAGAGAATCTAAAAGTCAATGATATTAAAGTGACTTACCTGAATATGATACATGAAAAAAATTGGATTTGAACTCAGGTTTCATATTCCTGAGTCTAGTACCCTTCCCTATTTTTCTTTCTGTGAATGTTGTAATAGTAGAATACAGGAATGAGTCTAGTGTGCCCAGTGGTAGAGGATGAGAATGTAATTAACAGGAAGGATGGATTTGAAGAACAACATTAGCTTGGCAAGAATATGGTTTTAGACTTCAGCATATTGAGGTTTATCGCAAGTTTGATAAAGATAATGCAGTAATTAAAGACACAAGTTACTGAGAGTTATCTAGAAATTTTAAAATTGGGAGGTGTCTTAGTTACTTTTCTCTCATTGCTGGGACAAATACCTGGCACTCAAAATGAAGGAAGGAAAGGTTTATTTAGCTCACAGTTACTGGAGGTTTCAGTCCATATTTGGCTTGCCCAAGGCTGAGTGGAACAGGGCAGAGAGCATCCAGTTCATGGCAGCAGAACAGCAACAATCATGACAGAGGCAACCAACCAACCAGGGGAACAGAGAGCAACAGCTTCAGTCTGTCTCTGTCTCTCTATATTACATTCAGGCTCTCTGCCTCTGCCTATCTGCCTTAGGCTACACCCATAATCCCAGAAGTATTTAAAACAAATAATCCCAGGGATCATGGATCAAATCTCAAACTCTAGATCAGTACTAAATCACATAATCTCAATGTCTCATGAGTCAAGTCTCAATCTATAGAATTCTCTGCCTCATGACTGCATGAGGCTTTGGGGGGACAACTAGACATAAACCATAATAGGAGGCTTAAAGGAATTCTTGAAGATTGTTGCTTTTTGTTTTATTGAAGAAACTGACAAACTTGAAGACTTAGCCATGATCTTGCATAGTGATCTCTGCTTTGTGAAAGATGTTAGGGAAATTGGAACCACCAGAAGTCTATACAGGGTAGGAATTTGCCTTCCACCTCATTCCAGAGGGTGGCTTAGAGCCCCTAACTCTACTAGGGGACTGAAAGTAGCTGAACTTCATGGGTCTATGACTCAGCAGTTTTCCCTCCCATCCTCCATTTTCTCAACTTGCTGATGTCCTTCCTGTAATATTATGTAGCATGGGACTAGGACAGTAATGGCTGGAGGTAGTTGTGCTCTGGTAGTTGGTAACATGCCTCTGCTGAGGGCAAATGATCATGACTCAAGTAGCTTTCTTCCCAGGAGCAACTACTCTTGGTTGTTTGAGCACATCCTTATTGGAGGCGTCTATGTCTTCATAGGTTGGATACTTCAGTGGAGATTGCCATGGAGCCTACAAAGAGCAACCAACAAGTATGAGCACTTAAGAAAAGATATTGGATTAAATTAGGAGAACGAAGTACAGCTACCAGGGCCAATTTTCCATCAAGCTCCTGCTTGACTGTGATAGTGTCTATGAAAGTTTTGCTACCTTATATGTACCTGAAAAGGGCAGAACCATACAGGAAGGATAATTGGATTCTATAATTTTAATAGTTTATCTCCCTGGGAAGAGATCAGTCGATTGATTGACCAAGATACATGTTTTTTTCAATTGGTATGTTTGGCCTTCAGACATTTTTAAAGTTTCAAAAGTCTCTCTGAGGGGAAGCAAGAGAGTTGTCTTAGTAAGTGGTTTCCATACTAAAAAACAAAAGACTGCCATTTCTGAGTTACCCAGTGTCTTAGTCACTTTCAGTAATTTTCCCATCAATGGAACAAAATACTGAATACCTACAACTTAAGAAGCAAAGGTTTGTTTTGACTCAGCTGGCTCCAAGGTGGAAACCGCATGACAGGGAGGTGTCATGGCAGAAAATTGCTCCTCACTCAGCAAGGAAGCAGTGAGAGGGCTGAAGAACCAGGGAGTAGGTCTTGGCCCAGTGACCTATCTGCAGCCAGACCCTACCTCCTCAGAGCACTTTCAGCTGCTGAACTTGCAGGAGGATAAGTGCACTGTTCAGTATAGTGTCTCCAGTATCTCCACACATGGGACAATTATAGAGGACATTTTAAATTCAAACCACCACATCCGACAGCTTAGTCATTGAAATGGAAAGAAATTAAATAACATTTTTAAAATCAGAGCAAGCAATGTAGCTTACTGCAAACACCCTGTGTATCTTTCTAATTTGAGCTTATCAGGTTTGTTTCAGTCCACGTAACAAAAGTTAGGTCAGCCATTGGTTGGATTTTTGGTTCAGCCTTTGGAGTAGGCAATTTGTAAAGACAAATTATTCTCAGGCTCTGCCAGTCTGTTGGCTGTTTGATGTGGGGGTGAAAGTGAGTCTTCCCTGACTATTTCATACATCAGAAGAGATGGAGACAGAAAAGAGTAACTAAAAGATATTAAAAATGGAAGTCAAATTTTAATTATATCAACCAAGAAACATCATTCAACATACAGATGGCCAATCTTTGATCAGTTTTTAAGGACACAACTTACCCATTTATGTGTTCTCTCTACAGATCTTCCAACAAATCTAGTCCTGATGATTCTTGGCCTACATCAGATGATGACGACTGTCTTTTTGATAACGAGGTAGTAGTCTTTTGTGAAGCTAATTTTCTTCTCCTTAGTTTTGCTTTGTATATTGCTTAGTCTTAAAATTTAGCTGTGGTGTACCTACCACGGTTTTATATGGAAAGTTGGTTAGGAAAAACCATTTTAAAGAACTAAGTGTAGTTGAAAAAAACCTTTTTTTCTTTTTCCTTTGGTAAGTAATTGGTAGATACTTAGAAATATGAGAAGCTAGGAAAAAAATAATGGGCTAGAAAATACATAGTGACAGGAAAATTGTATTAGGTAAAGCTTTCTCCCGATAAGGGAACTACAAAATTTGATCAAAATTACTCAAATAAGCATACCTTCCTGTGACTTTTCAGTCATATTACCATGACTTTTTTTTTTTTTACCATGACTTTTACAATACTTAAGCCTAAATAAATCTTTAATGGATCTTATTAGTCCCTATAATAATCATGGAATTTTGGTGTCTTAATTTCAGAAATTTACAATGCATTATTTTTTTTTTCTTTAAATAGTGTTTATTTTAGCATCATGTAATTTTTATCAGAGCTTTTTCTCTTTGTATTTTTGGTTCTGTTTTTAGATTAAAATAGTACTGGAAATTGTGAAGACAAATTTAAAATCTGTTTCATAAAATTTGTATTCATAAATAATTACAGTATTTCTGTTTTTGTTTTGTTTCTTTTATCTCTGGGAGTTGGTCCCATGGCCTTTGCAGTAAGCTATATCCCTCTCCCTATTTTTAAAAAATGTTTTTTAATTCCTTTCTTTTTCAAGGCTGGAATTTGGGGTACTTCAGCCTCACCTCCAGAGTGTTGGGGTTAATGTACAACTACCCCTGACTGCACTAGATTTTCTAAATCATTCCTCCGTTAAGGAGGGTACTGTTTTTAAAGTTTTTCATCTGATTGAAGAATACTTGTTTTGATCAGAATGAGAACTAGCTCTAGAGCTAAATAACCAGAGAGTAAAGCATTAAGAAATTGCATGCATTATAGTTTTTAAAAATATCAGAAGCCCTGTATCTCATTCTAAAATTTCAAGTTTCAGAACGTTTTATATTTCAAAATATTCATTCTGTAACTCCTACATTACTGTGAGCTAATAGAGAAGGAAATATGTTTGTGAGTATCCTGAAAACCTAGAATAATGTGTTCTGTTGTAAGCATTTTAATACTTTTGAATGTCAATAATGGATTTCTTTTTTTTTTTTTTTTTGTGGAGCCAGGGATCTAACTCAGGACCTTGCACTTGCTAGGCAGGCACTTGTGCTCCTGAGCTATCTCCCTGGCCCCTAATAATGGATTTCTACACAGTAGAATATTACAAGTAGTATATGCATATGACCTAAATTATATTTGTTTAATTGAACTATGTTATAGTAATGAAACTAATTAGTATTTATAAAAATAACTAGAATATAATACAAATTAGTATTTTTTAAAATACTGAACAAAATCCTTAATATTTTTCCTATTCCTTATTTTAAGTTCATATTTATCTAGTCATCTCTCTTGTCTTTCTCCCTCATCCTTCATATGTGTTTGTATGTGTGTATGTGTGTGTCTGTGTGTGCCTGTGTCTGTGTTTATCTCTTCCCTTACCTCTTTACAATGATTTACCTGTAACTAAGTTTCCCTTAAAGAAAAAACTTCTTTGGTATTTCTTCTTTCAGTCTATTTTAATGTTCATGGCATATTTAGTTACATCTTTCTGGTTAGTGATTGTGTGGCTTTGATTCTTTAATTATTGCCCTACCGAATTTTTTCTTGTCTTTTATCCTGTCTTTCTTAGAAGGAGCTGAAGTGATACAATCATTTGTCATTAGCTTTTTGATATACAGAATAGAAGTAACTTACTTTATTTGTAACTTTTTTTTTTGAGAAGCAGATTGAGTTTATTGAAGAAATGAGATATCTTTACATTTCTTCTATCTTTTTATCTCCCATTCTTTAATATAGTTTTATCTTTTGTAAAATTTTTTACTCATTTTAATGAGAAAAAAAGATAAAGTAGAAGTGAAACAGTTTCAAAATAGGTTAGTAGGGCAGTTACAATAATTAATACATTGCATATTGTTGTCTTCACAAACACTATTTGTACAAACCTTTCTTCTCATTGAACTAAGAGAATGTTGTACAGCTATCCTAACTATCTTATATATACATTTTTTGTCTTTTTTTTTTTTTTGAGACAGGGTCTCATCTGTGCAGTTCAGGCTGGCCATGAGCTCACTTTGTAGCCCAAGCTGGTCTCGAACTTGCCATGGTCCTTTTGCTTCAGCCTTCCAAGTGCTGGGATCACAGGTGTACACCACTGTGTGTCTGGCCAATATATGTAATTATAACCTCTAAATCAGTTACTATACTAAAAACTAAACTCTTAAATTTTTCTTCTTATGAAGTAATCCATGCAAATATAAATCATGGAAATAAATTGAAAATATAAGAAGAAATGAATTATTATTTCTTGAAATGTTACTTTTTTTGAAGTACTGTAAACTACAAAGGGATATTTGTTTTTGGTTGTTTAGTTAAGAAAATAATCTAGTATATATATATATATA
>PVJA010019674.1:17909-38174 GCA_004027025.1 Myocastor coypus | reverse complement strand
AAAAAAAAAAAAAAAAAAAAAAAAAAAAAAAGAAAGCCCATAAACAGTAGGATAAATAAATTGCCAGGTTTGTACAAAGGAATTCAGTTTTAAAAAAAGTTGTTGATTATATTAAAAAAATAAGATGAGGGTTGGGGAGATAGCTTGATGGTCTAAGCACCTGCCTGGCAAGTGTAAGGACCTAGGTTCAGTCTCTGGTACTGGAAGCTGTGCTGGCCCCAGAACCCTGGGAGTGATATGCTGGCCACTGAAACCAGGTACGATGGTGCAGGCAAGTAATCCTAGCACTGGGGAGGCTAAGATAGGAAGATCACTATGAATCTGAGCTGCATGATGAGACCCTGTACCAGAAAAAAAGAAGGAGGAGGAGGTAGAGGAGGGAGGGAGAGAGACAATAGCTCAGTGAACTGAAGCACCAAGAGTCTTCTTTGGCACAGCACAGTGGCAGTTTTCCATCCCTGATCCCCACCTGCTGTGCCCGCCCCACCCCTGGGGCGCTCTGAATCAATCAGAATAGTGCTTACTTCTAGAGTACTATTGACTGAAATATGGCACAATGGAACTTTCCAAGGTCCTGGAAATATTCCACATTTTAATCTGGGTAGTGCTCACATGTATATGCACATAGGTGAAAATGTATCAAGATAGAAGCTTAATAGAAAGAAGAGCTGGCCAAATAACTCAGCGAATTAAAGTGCCTGCAAGCAGGTGCAGGGGTTGGGGGCTCGGCCCCACCCATGGGGCGAGCTGAGACAGCAACTGAGACTGGGCTTGGTGACCCGGGCCTGTAATCCCAGCCCTTGGGAGGCTGTAAACAGGTGGATCACTACGAGTCTGATCTGGTGGTAAGACCCTGAACACTCTGTAGATCCTGGGAAGTGTAAGATTCTGAGTTTGATCCCTGGTCTTACAAAAGGAGGAGGAAGAGGAAGAAGAGGAGTAAGAGAAGCTTAATAGACAGATGTGGTAGTGCACACCTTTAATCCCAGCATTCTAGGAGGCTGGGGCAGTAAATTTCAAGTATGAGTTCAGCCTGAGAAATTTCATGAGACCCTGACTCAAAAAAATACAAATGGGGGATGTAGCCCAGTGTGAAGGCCTTGAAATATAAGGTAAAAAACACACAGAAATGTACACTTAAGATTCATGCATTTTACTGTATATATGAATTTGGCATCAGTATAATCAAAGAAGGCCTTGTTGATTTGGAAAATAGACAACAGGGAATAAAAATTCTAGTCACTGAAATTAGAAATTCAGTTTATAAGAATCTAATATATTAGACATAGAAGAAGAGAAAATCCATGAACTAAAAATTACAAGAATTGAAGAGAGGCAAAGCTGTAAAATAGATTGATAGGCGGAGCGACAAAAAAGGCTGAGGACTGCCACATCTACTGGGTGTTCTTGAAGTAGTGAAACCCAGCACAAGCTTTGTTTGACAAGCTAAGGGCCATAAAAGTTTACAAAACTGAAGGCAGACATTGATCCTTGGGGTAGGGAAGCTCACTAGATTCCAAGATAAACAAAATACACATAAGCAATGTAATTGCAGAATACTAAGGAAGAGACCTTAAATGGAGCAGAGAGGAAAGATGGATTATTAGAAAGTGATGACACTTGGACTGACAACTGACTCTCGCCTGTGAATGCCAAGACAGAGGCAGATAGATCTTCAAAGCACTGAGAAAATAAGTTACAAACTGGAGTTGTATTTTTAGCAAAAACTGTCTTTTGAGGATAAGAGTGAGATACAGATATCTTCAGACAACTCAAAAATGAAAATTTCTACCAAGCAAACATCGCCAATGGAATTTTAGGCAGAAGGAAATTTTTGTAGAAGAAAAGTCTGAGATGGAAAGGTGAATGGTGAGTAAAATTAATCTAAATAAATAGTGGCCACATAAAATAGTAAATTTTCTTATATAATTTTTGGTACTAAACTATGTGGAGGGGGCCTGGCAGGATGGCTCAGTGGTCTAAAGTGCCTGCTTAGGAAAGCTTAGGCAGCTGCAGGGACCGCGGTTCAATGCCTGGCACCACATGCTGCACCGGCCCTGCCCTCAGGGCAGGCTGAGCCAGCCATAAAAATAAATAAATAAACAAACAAAAGTTCTGAAACAAGAAAAAAAATTCTTAAAAAAAAACTATGGGCCCGGCAGGATGGCTCAATGGTCTAAAGCGCTTGCAGGCAGCGGCAGGGACCGCGGTTCGATCCCCAGCACCACATGCTGCGCCAGCCCTGCCCTCAGGGCAGGCTGAGCCAGCCATAAAAATAAATAAGCAAACAAATAAAACTATTAAAACATTAAAAAAAAAACTATGTGGAAACTAAATACCACCTAAGTTGGGGTGGAGTGGTGATCCAAGTTGGTGCACACTTTCCAGGGGATGGCAAAGATAGTGACTAGATTTGGGGAAGCACAGTATACCTGATGAGGTGTTTACAGCCACCTTCAGAATAATATGAATGAGATCGCTTCAAAGTCAGTGACAAAATAGAATTTATTTGCAGATTTTTTTTTGATGGTAACAGAGATCAAACTCAAGACCTTGAGCTCGCCAGGCAAGCACTTATTTCACTGATCTATCTTCCCAGACCCTAAATATAATTTAGAAAATAAAATGAAAGATAGTTAAATAGCAGTGAAACTATTTTAGGTGACAGTGATGCACACATGTACTGTGGTCACACTCTGGAAGGCTGAGACAGGAGGATCATAATTTGAAGCCCATTCTAAACAACTTAGGGACTTACTAAAACCTTATCTTAAAAAAAAATTAAAAGTTTGGAAATTTAACTCCATATAAATACACTAGGTTCAATCCCCTGTACCAATGGGGGGGAAAAGAAAAGTTCTGATAAAACTACAGCCAATGGAAAAACCATAGTTTCTAGGCCAGAGCAGGAGCACATTACCAGGCTGAAGCAACCCTGCAGTGGGACATTAATCTGGTTAGAAAATAACTGCGAAAACATGGAAAGCGTCTTAACAAGAAGTGTTAGAGAATCTGTCATTGGCATTCTCTTCTTGTAGATGGAACACAATCACTGAGCGATTCTAAATAAATACTTAAATCACAGGAATCTAAAAATTGATGTCAAAACAAAAGTTTGAGTTTCTGTGTCTCACAAAATTTTCCAAGAGTTTACCATCAAATTATCATGCCAGTAGTGGTAATAAAGAGTAATGAACTATTTCAACTTGAAGAGCATGCAGGCTTGAGCTCAGGGTGGGTACAGTGCACAATGTGTCTCAAAATAAAATTCTGCATATGGTTTGAAATTTGAAAGGAAGTCATTGCCATCGGCCCCAAACTACCTTTGAAGTGTAAAGAATCTGAAGCAAAATTTTTAAATTTCAGTTATTGGATTTTTCATGAAGGGGACAAAACATCGTAAAGGATATAGAATTCTGTCACCCACTCTCATTGTTCTGCTAAAATCATTCAGGAATGAAAGAGCAATCATAACTTGGAAAGTTTCCTGGAAATTTTCAGAGCACTAGAAAACATAAATGCACTTATAATTGGCACACTGTTGTAATCATCTACTTTGTGGTGACATTGTCTTCTATAAGCTATTATCTGGTTAAATGACACATAATGAGAAAAGTAAAGTGCCTCTGAAATTGAAAATATTTTATTTCTGGGAAATCTGTCTATTATAGGTGTATGGAATCTAATTTGTGAGTAAAAGCAAATGTTTTGAGCTGGGCGTAGAAGAGAAACAAAAAGAACGTACAACTCATTTAAGTCGGTTTCTACAAATTGTGCAAACGTGCTGTGAAACCGTAGGCAAGTGATTTCACCTATCAGTGCCAGCTTTTTTATCTGAAAAATAGAAATAGATCATGGAACCTTCCTTGCAGCTGATGGGGAGAATTCAATGAACATACATATTTGAATTGCATCACCAAGATCTTGCATATCACATACATTTAAAATTATTAATTATAATTATTAATGAAATTGCTAGAATTCTTAATGAAAAAATAGAAACGGACATTGTTTCCAAAGATTACTCATGAGATGCCATGAGATAGCCAACAATGTCATGATGCCTAGCTCCTAATCTGTGCAACCTGCAGAACAATATCTAAGGCTGTTTTATTCATTCATTCATTCATTCATTCATTCATTCATTATGTATTTGATTGTTGTAGGGTTTTACTATGCAGCTCAGACTCATGGTGATCCTCCTGCTTTCAGCCTCCTCAGTGCTGGGGTTATAGGCATGCACCACCACACTCAGACTCTGGCTGACTAAGCCAGCCCTGGGGGGCAGGGCTGGCTGGCATGTGGTGCCCGGGATTGAACTGTGGTCCCTGTGTTTGCCTAAACTTGCCTGTCTTCTGATCTATCTCGCTGGCCCCTGAGGCTGTTTTAATAAAGCCAATATTCTTGAGTGCCATTGAGATGGATAAAATCACTTGGAGGATCTTTCACCTGATTACTTTTTTAAATTTTTACTTTTTAATGCATCTGCCTAAGCAGGTGCATTAATCCACTGAGTTATCTGGCTGGCCCCACCTGATTACTTTGGAAGTTGATTTTAATAAAATGCATGTTTCTGTCTGCACTGGAGCAGCTTACACAAGTGGAGGATTCAATGGTGTTGCTACAACGTTTACAAAGGATGAGCCAAGAGCTGTATACACACATTGTCACGCATGTCTTGGGATTTAGTGGTGTTGAGGTTTGTCATGATATGAAAGAACTCCAAAGTGATCTCAGCACTGTCAATTCTTTGGATGACACTATTCATGCATCTCTGAAAAGCTGGCAAATTTTCAAAACAAATTTTTAAACAGAGGGCATAGCATACAAGAAGATTTGGGGTTGTTGAAAACATGTTGGGTTCTTGGTTGTGATTGAGGAGTTTCTGCAGATTGTTCAAGCCTGAGAAATTGTACCAGGCTATACTTCAGGTGCCCAGGTGGCTGGTGAGGAGAGGGCGTGGCTGGCTTTGGTTTCCAAATTTGAATTGACTTTTTGCTTACAAATTGTTAACAAATTTTAAACAATAGTCTAAGCATTATTTTTTCCTGAAGAGCTTCCAGTTGAACCTATAAACATTTCTGTCTTTGCTATCAAAAATTGAAGCAATATTTCATAGCTTGTCATCTAAGAAGTGATAAATATTTCAAAATCATTTGGGACAGAACAGAGAAATTATGCCAATAAGTAATTCCCAAAGGTTTTAAAGTGGGAAAAAAAATTTCAGAGAAAATGTTCATAGTAATTCAGGTCGTATGTTTTCCTCTGCTACATCAGAAATGGATGGAGAATAAATGTTTATTTTTAATAAATAGTGGCTATATTGCTAAGTCTATTATTTTAAGAAACTAGTTATAGGAAAATAAAAGAAATTTTAGGGGCTGGCCAAATAGCTCAGTGGATTAAACTGCCTGCTTAAGCAGACTCAGGGGCTGAGGGTTTGCTCCCCAGGCTTGCTGTGTCAGCCCCGCTGCCAGAGTGAGTTGGGATGGCAATTGAGACTGGGTGTATTGGCGCATGCCTGTAATCCCAGTGCTCGGGAGGCTGTCAAACAGGAAGATCACTACGAGTCTGATCTATGTAGTGAGACCCTATAGACCCTGTGCAAAAATACACACAGAAAAAGAAAAGAAATTTCAGAGCCACTAAGGCAATATATTAAATGAAAAACTAGCTAAACTGGGCTAGGGAGATAGCTTGGCAGTCTAAGCACTGCCTAGCAGGCACAAGGACCCGGGTTCGGTCCCTGGTACCACATACCATGCTGGCCCAAGAACCACTGGTATGCTTAGCTGATCCTGAAATCAAGTGTGGTGGTGCATACCTGTAATCCCAGTGATGGGGAGGCTGAGACAGGAGGATTGCTAGGAGGCTGAGCTGCATAGTGAGACCCTGCACAAAGCAAGAAAGAAGGAAAGAAAGAAAGAAAGAAAGAAAGAAAGAAAGAAAGAAAGAAAGAAAGAGAAAAGGGGGGGAAGATAAAGGTCAGCCAAATAGCTCGTCAGATTAAAGCACCTGCAAGCAGGCACAGGGGCCAGGAATTCGATCTCAGGGTCTGGTGTGCCAGCCCGGCTCTCGGGGCATGCTGAGACAGCATATGAGGCTGGGTGTGGTGGCATGCACCTGTAATCCCAGCTCTTGGGAGGCTGTAAACAGGTCGATCACTGTGAGTATGATCTACCAGGGAGACCTTAAGTACTCTACATCCTTCCCTAATATACAAAAAGAAAAGAGAGAGAGAGCTAAACATGTAAGAATTTTTAATATCTGTCTTATTTTTCTTGTTGCTGACACAAAATACCCAACACCCAAAGTTAAAGGAGGAAGCTCCACTTGGCTTCCAGTCTGTAGAGGTCTCGGGCCACACTCAGTTGACTCTAAAGCAAGGTGGTGAGGGAGAGGAGAAACAGTTCATGGCAGGCAGAGGCAGGAAGGCAGCAAGCAGCAAAGTAGTGAAGCAGCAAGCGACAACAGTGACCCTCTTCCTGTCCCTTATGTTCTATCAGGCTGCCCACCCTGAGGGCCAGTGGCACTCATACCCAGGGAGGACCTTGCCATCATCCAGTCCCAGACTGTGCCAAGCCAATCAGTGGACTAATTTAGCAAGCACACCCCTGGATGGCAGCATCACACACTCTGGATTCGGCCACCTCTGAAAAGGCCCACCTGTGACTATCCTTCTCCTAAGCAGTGCCCTTTGGGATCTTGGGCCACTCCTTGCATTTGCATAGTTCAGGAAAGGCATACACAAGGGACAGAGACTCCCCAGGATCACGGCAGGATAAGAACAAGATAGATACTACCTTTGATTCCCATACTAGCAATTTGGGGACAACCCCCAGCCCCTTTTCCCTCACTTCACAAGCTCTATCCAGAGAGAAAGGAGACTCAGAAGAGGCTCTTTCCTCCCACATCTAGGGATGGGTTTCTGGTATCGCCTTCCTTCTTGTACCTAGGATGCCTCTGATTTCACCCATCCCTCCCCAGAGGCTCAGAGCCGCTGCCGGTGGCTTCAGCCCACTCAATCACCTCTACCCAGCCATTTCTTTCCCTCTTGCAACATCAGCCGGTCCGTCTCCAGTCTCCAGCACCTTGCTACCAACCATCCCTTAATGAGCACCTTCGCGCTCAGTGGGCTGGGCGAGCCCAGGAGTCTGGTGAGCCAGCGTGAGCTTCTTGTTATCCTAATGAGCCAGCTGGCAGCCCTCCCAGAGACCCTCTGCCTCTCCAGGGACTGATCACAGATTTTTGTATCCTTGTCTTCACCACCCTGCTGCCCTATGCTTCCTACCCTGCTGTCACCTGCCGCTTAGGTCTCAACCTTGCTGCTCCTGCCCTCTGTTCTCTGGAGCCTGACCCCAGGTGCTGGTCTGCTACCACATGCCACATTCTTGGTCTTTTTTTGAACCTCTGTCTCAAAATCACTAGACTAGCCTTGTACTTGCTAGGTAGCCCAGGCAAGCCTCAAACTCATGGCATCTTCCTGCACCAGCCTCCAAGTGATGAGATTACAAGTGTGTGCCACCAATGCTAGGTCATGTCCTTAGTCTTGGCACTGGTGTTGTCCATACCCAAGCTGCAAAGAAAGCCAGGGGCACAAAGCTGAACTTTCTCCTGCTGCAGTGGAAGCCTTGCCTCTCTTCCTTCAGCTCCATTTGCTCCTCTGTTGAAATGCCAACCCTGCTGCTAAGTTTAATTCACCTGGAACAGCCCGTCCTCACTGGAGAGTCTGAAGTTGACAAATGACTGTTGTATGTGTACTCCTTTGGCATCTCTGTAAGATGTTATATGGATACAGGATGGTGTCATTACACGAGGCACCTGCTCAGCACCCCAAGATACATACCAAGGGCCTACTCTGTGCCAAACATTGTGATTGGTGCTGAGGACAGAACCAGGAGGGGGATGTAGTATGGCTGATTCCTCATGGAACTCAACTCTGGATGAACTAGAGCAAGCTGCTGGACACTGGCACTGCAGTGTGAATGGTGTAGTCAGGGTGCCAGGTGTTGGGGGCACATGATAGGCTAGTGTCAAAGTTGCCAGCCATTTCTTGTTCCATGTAGATCCCCATCAGAAGTAATTTTGGCCAAACAGTGCTATTCTGTACCACGTTGGCTATCCCACCTCTCTAGAGTGGACATGTGGTCCCTAGAGGCCAACCCACGACCTGGCCAGTGACCCATAAAGTGGATTCTCATGCTCAGAAATGAGAACTACAAGAGATGCACAGGGAATGGCCTCATGGGCGCCAAAGTCTCAGGGGCAGGGAAGTGTGCGCAGATAAACCGTGCTAGAAGAGAGAGACAAGAAGGGAGCCCCAAGAGCAGAGGTCAGGGCTCCAGGGCCTGCTCACCAGCCATCCAGACACGAAACCACATAGCCACACAGTGAATGTGAGCCCACAAAAACCGGCCCTTAGGGACACCAGGTGTGAGTGACAAGGGGTGAGGCTAGCAATGGTGAACCTTTTAGAGCTTTCTTTCTTTTTTTTCTTTTTTTGAGACAGGGTCTCACTATTCAGTTCAGGCTGGCCTTGAGCTCACTTTGGTAGCCCAGGCTGATCTTGACTTCTGCCTCAGCCTCCCGAGTGCTGGGATTACAGGCGTACACCACCACGCCCAGCTACAGCTTTCAATAATACAAGCAGTTCACTGAAGTACTCATGCCATAGGATTACCACCCCTGGCTCAGGCCAAGAAAGGGCTGAGGAGGTGAAGGATGAGGAGCTGTAGAAACCACAGGAGAGGAGAGCGAGGCAGTCTCCTGGAGGGCAGAGTGTTGGCCCTGGTATGAGTCAGGCATGGGCTACCCAATTGCCACTGTCACAACTATCACACGGGGGCAAAATGGTAGAAATTTAATAGAAATTTAAAGCAGCAGAATAGCATTTGCTTGAGCAGCATAACTATATCTGCCTACCTTTCTTCTCTCATTCCCTTCTTCCCGTTCTTCCTCCTTTCCCTCTGTTTTTACTTTCTTCTTTCCTTCCCTGACTCCCTCATTCCCCTTGAAATTATACTAACTTCTCACTACCAAGGGTAATACATGCTCGCAATAGGAAAACTGCAAGACAGAGAAATGCAAAATGAGTTATGTAAAAATTCCTCAAAATCCTAGCACCCAGACACCATTTAAAAATCTTACTGTTACTAACATTCTTAATAGCAGTTAACATTTACTGAGGTTTTTCTAGATACAGGACACTGTTCCAAGACTTTCCAGACATTATTTTATTGAATCCTCATGACCCTGAGAGATAAGTGCTCTTTTTAACTTAGCCTAACAGATGAGGACATTATTTAAGCAGGTGGTAAAATTGGGACTTGAATCCAGGCAGGCTGACTCTAGCATTAAAATTTTGGTATACATATCTGTGGTCTTTCAGGGAAAAAAACAAAACAAAACAAACAAACAAACAAAAAAAACCAGATCATAAACTAGAGTGGACCCCTTCTCTGTTTCTTTGCACAAAATATATATTTTTAAAAATTTATATTGTGCAAGTACTATATCAGGGCGAGGGGAAGGAAAAAGCAGGTCATTTTTAAAGAGGAAAACAAAAGCCATTGGTAATCCTACCTCCCAGAAACCTACTGTTCTTTTTAGGCATCTCTTCTCCATTGCTGGAATGGGTGGATGAAGAGGAGCAGAGAGCCAGTTCCCTGCCCAGGGAGGCTTCCCCGGAGCTGGAGACCACAGGAGTGCGTAGCCCTTAGACATACATTGAAGGAGGCTGAACTGTGCACAGTCTACAGGACAGGCAGAGAACAGGGCTTGGGTAGTGGTGCTGTCAACAAACCAGGACTCTCTTCCTGAGCAAGCCCGAGCAGGGGGGAATCGCTTCCTGTCTGGGCCTCAGTTTCCTCATCTGTGAATGAGGCCACTGCAATTTCAGAACCTGTGGATGTCAGCGAAGCTTTGTTCCTAGGTTATCTGCTGCATTTTGGATCATTCCTGACGTAGTTCCCACCCAGCTCTGGCATGAGAAACAAGAGGCGGGTAATATGAAAGCGCAGAGGTCAGGGAACACCAAAGGCTTAAGGACCCCCGAACGAGGATGTGAGCTCTATTTTCCTGGAAGGCTGGGCCAGCCAAGCTGATTAGAGGCCCCTGAGCAGCTGTGGGCTGAGGGAGGCCGCTGGGAGTGAGGGGATTCAAATGGCTCTTTCCCACCCTCTCCCCCACCAGCCTACTCTGTGTAAAAATTCCAAACTCCCAATCAAACCCGCTTCTCTTTTTTCCTTTCATTCACCTGCCCATCTTCCTCTCCTCTTCTCTCCTTTTCTATCCAAACTCATAATTAATCGCTCAAGGCAAAAGTAATGAATGTTAATTGGCCATCTGTAGGAAGACTAATTAAAATCTACCACGCTGGGGTTTCAAACATACCTATAGCAACCGAGTGAATCGGGAATGAGGCGAGGAGGGACTGAGGTAACAGCTGAAAGACTGCAAAACACCATTGGGCTTAGGTGTGAGGGAACAGCGCCAGAGAGGGCCAGGATGCTGCAGAGAGAGAGAGAGAGAGAGAGAGAGAGAGAGAGAGAGAGAGAGAGAGAGAGAGAGAGAGAGAGAGAGAGAGAGAGAGAGAGAGAGATCCTCCTCTTGCTGCTTGCTGCTGCCACTGCAGGACCTGGCATTTGGTTGCTGTTCGGTTTTGTGTTTGACAAATACATTTACACATTTCCTTCCCACTGGACATGGCTTTAGGGCTAACTGGAGTTTGCCAACACATGACTGTCCCCCAGGCACAGGCCCAAACACACCTATTTCTCTAGGAACACCTTCCCCATGTCAAAAGTCACACATGCTGCAAAGGCAGGCATGCCTATGACACAAGCACTTGACGGGCTGAGGCAGGAGGATCAAGAGTTGGAGGCCAGCCTGGGATGCAAAGGGAGTTTAAGGCCAGCCTGGACTATGTAGTAAGATCCTGTCTCAAAAAACACAAATGAAACAAAACAAAAATCACAAACATTTGCATGCTGATTAAATCTCAGATGCAGCTTCACACAGGTTTCCTGCTTGGAAGGTGACCCTGGGTCCTGTGTGCACATGCATATAGCCAGTTATGAACCAAGAGTAACCAGGGATACAATATGTGACTATATGTAGTCACTTAGTTGTGTTTGCACGCTTTTGTGTGATATGTCATTTAAATGCGTAAGACACTGTCTTTCTAATATAAATGCTGATGTACACTCACAAAAGTTTTCCAAGTTGCACTCACGGTCATACAATAGGCTCATAGGTATGTGCACACATTTATACACCCCCATCCACACTGGTCCACATAGTTATAGGGCAAAAGTTTTACATCAGAAAACTTACACACAGGCAAACACACCATGGCTGCCCTCTATACACAAGCAAATCTAGGTGTTCAAGCTCCCACATAGCATTGAAAGGTGGCAATCTGTTACACACACACAACTTCTGGGGTCCAGGTCAAGCCTGTGTGTGGCTCATACATATCCACAATCCACGCATATCTACACAGAAATCCAGGTGCATGGGGAAAACTGAGCAGCGGCCTCTAATCCCCTGGAAAGGCACAGCCCAAGTGACAGATGCAATATCTTTGCCTCATCTCCCCTTAGAAGTCCCTGTTCGGAGGACACAAGCATCTAAAGCCTGCTTCACATGTTCTAACCTCTGCAGCTCTAAGAAGATGGCCTGGGGTAAAAATGGGCTCTGCTGAGGCCAGGCTGGCCTGAGGGTGCCAGCCAGGGCCAGCCAGCAGGGCCTTTGTACTCATGTCTTGCGGTCAGGAAAAAGTTAAACTGGATGCTCATGGCATTGTGGGAGGAGCGCTGACATGAGGGTTTGATGTGTCTTAGGCCCGGGCTCCTCTTACATAGAGGACAAAGTTGTCCTCCCTATTGGATATGTTCTGGAGCTTTTTCTACATTGCTATAAACTTTCTTTATCATCATGCTGGATTAAAGTAGGAAGTGGACAAACACAAAGAGAATGTCCTGGCATCTGGGGGAAAGGATCACCAGAGAGAAGGGCACGGGCTTCTCATCTTCTAAGAAAGAACTGAGCACGGCCAGGCAGGGTGGTGCATGCCTGTAATCCCAGAACTCAGAAGGCTGAGGGGCGAGGGTCAAGAGTTTTAGGCCATTTATTTAGATAATGAGTTTTAGGCCAAACTGGGCTACACAGCAACAACCTGTTTCCAAAAAAAAAAAAGAAAAGGATGGATGGAAGGATGGAAGGGAGAAAGTAAGATTGAGAGAGGAAGAGAAAGGAAGGAGAAAAGGAGGGAAGGAGGGAGGGAGGCAGAGAAGGAGGGAGGATGAGAGGGTGCTAATGGTTTTGGGCCAATTCTCTCCGTTCCTAGAGGCTTGGGGTCTGGGTTCTCAGACTTTTTGTATCCCAGAATTAGTACCAAGGTACATGCTGAGGCACAGCAAGGAAAGCAGCTAAAGGGAAGGCCAGCAGAGGGCAGCGTCTTCAGTGCCCCAGAGGAACGTGGGTCCCCAGAAGTCAGTCAGACAGAGAGAACATCCCAGCTATAATCAGCAGGAAGGAATCCCTGATGGCCCAGGAGTACCCAACACCCATCATGCCGAGTGCTTCTCACCTCCTCTGGATCAGACGGGGCCTGACTACCTCACACTACTGCTACACAGGAGTGCCCCTCCCCCACAGCCAAATGGCTGAAGCTGAATCCATCAGAACTCCTGCCTGGGCAGCAAGGCAAGGACAGACCCATGGCCAGGAGCAGACTTCCTGGAGCACTGTGGGCCCCTGGAGATCTCCCCTTGCCAACTGAGGCCTCATGGTTCTCTGGGAGGAACAGGTCTCTCTCTCCCTCTCTCTCTCTCTCTCTCTCTCTCTCTCTCTCTCACACACACACACACACACACACACATCCCTGTGACAGCTTCCACATTTGGAGCTGACAGATGTGCAAGGTAACAGCTCGGCATCGCCTGTGCAGCTGAGGCCCTGGTGTTGTGAACGGGATTATTTCCAGCAAGGCTCAGGGCGGCTGCATGAGCGCACACCCGGGTGTGTGTGTGTGTGTGTGTGTGTGTGTGTGTGGCTTCTCCAGCCATCACTCTCCCTCCATCTAAATCTGTCTTACTATATCTTGGAATGTTTCTGTCTCTGTTTTCTTCTCTGGATTCCCCATTTCTGGCCCTTTCTCTGTCTTCTCTCTTACAGTTCTGCTCACTGTGTTTCAGTCTTTGATGTTTCCTCTGCCTATTTTTGTTCTCCCTGGATGCTCCAGAGAAGAGAGGGGCCTTGCCTCCCTTGGTCTCCTCTCTGCTCTTGGTCCCTTGCCTGTCTTGGCCAGGTAGACCACACAGACAGACAATCAGCAAAAGCCCATTTTTGTTCCAGAAAATGATGCAGCTATCCCTACCCTTTGCATAGGGCTCCTGCCTGGAGTGTGACAGAGACAGAGACAGATCGGAGGTGTGCTAGATGAGGGGCTGATCTGGGACCTCCTAGGACCAGCAGTCCCTCAGTTTTGGTCGGCAGTGTCTCTGAGTCTTCTTTAAAATTACTTTTTCATGTATTCAGTTATTGCAGGGTCTCACTGTGCAGTTCAGACTCACTCCTGGTGATCCTCCTGCTTTCAGCCTCCCCAGTGCTGGGATTACAGGCATGCACCAGTATGCCTGGACTCTGCCCAGCTTAGCCCACCTCTGGACTGGGCTGGCACGGCATGTGGTACCAGGGATCAAACTATGTTCTCTGTGCTTGCTTAAGCAGGCACTTTAGTCTGCTGAGCTATCTCGTGGGCCCCAAGTATCTCGGAGTCTTTGAGCCTGGCCTTCTCCTGATAGTCATCATTTATAGGCAAATTAGTATTTTAACAGCAGTGCTCTCCTGCCTTCCAGTTTTCTATATCCATTTCCATGTTTCTCACCCTGCTACATACTGTGGCCATGGCTCTGGGCTGACTGCAACTCTGGCCTCACTGTTACCCTGACAGTGGACTGGCCCTAGTCCCTAACCCCGACTGTCCCATGAACTTCCTCTTCTCTGAGTCTGTGCCCCTGGTTTCTCACAGCCCTGCTTGTCTACCTATGGCTCTTGTGTAGGTGGGGACACCCCTAGTTACACTGAGTTAGATTCCAGGATAAAAAGGAACAATGGGAGAGTGTTTTATATTCTCCAGCTGATTCCCCCTGTGGGATTTCTCCTGGGGATTTCAAGAGGATTCAGGTTCTTCCAAGAGCCCCTCACAGGGCTGCCTGCACTGGGGAGGGGGCATTCATTCCCACAGTCTGCAGTTACAGTGATGGCAAGCAGCCCTTCCATACACCTTTCTGTATAGTTGGCAGTTGGGCACAACAGGGGTCACTCACTCTCATTCGCATTCATTCACCAGTCAGCAAACACTCAACAAGCCCCAATGATCGGAATCTGGCTAAAGTCTATAAAATCCACACAGCGTCTGAGGCTGAGGTCTTTGCTCTCTGGAGAAGGCCGAAGCCCAACAGCCATTACGGGCCCCTGCAGCAGCTGAACCAGGACTTGAATAAGTGTGTGGGTCCAACAGACTCCTGCAGCTTCAAGTGGGAGCCGGGCTCCTCTCCCCTGCCCTGGGGGGGGGTGGCAGGTGGGTAAGGCAGAAGGTATGGGGACAGAGTGACTATAGACAGCTTCCAGCTTCTTTAGCTAAGGCATCAATCACTCAGCTGTAGAGAGGGCCCCAGAGGTGGGTGCCCCAAGGAAGAAGGAATCTCTTTCTCCTTCCTAGTATCCCTTCCTCCACTTGGATAATTTAGCAACTTACCAAGACCTGTCTTAAAGTAAAAAGTAAACATAAAAGGATTGGGGATGCAGTTCACTGGGTTCCCAGTACTGGAAAAAGTAAAAATAAAAATAGCCCAGGGCTCTTGAAACTCAGTGCAGTTAGGCCTGAGGATACAGTTTCCTAGAGAGAAAAGATAGACCAGAGGGTTAGGCAGGAGAGCCATACTGGGTGGTAACAACTCTGGTTGGAGTAGAGACATGGGTTCTACTTCAGAAACCTGAGAGACACACATCAATTCCTGCCTCCACCACCGCATGTGGAAGGTCTCGGGATGGCTTGACCCCCTCCTCAGCACCCTCCAAGTTGACCCCAGAGGTACCAAGTGGCTACCCAGCTAACTTCCCAGTGTGCTGGCTAATGACTTCAAGTCCATTCTCCCCCTCCCCTGTATTCTAGATCACTAAGAAATATGACTGGAGGTGTCACTCCTCAGGGTGGCAATGCTGGCAATGCTCTTCAGTCACCTCCTGTCACCACATGGGGTACCCTGGATGGGGGAGCACAGCTGGGCCTTTTTTGGGTGTGTTCACACAAGGGCGTGCACATTGGCTATGTGACTCAGTGACTACAGACACATGTAGACAGGAGAGGCTCTGCGGGGAAGAATGCGGGTGAAGCCAGGAGGTGGTGTCCTCGCTCCCTGGGCAAGACACAGGAGATGCCAGGGTGGAGTGTGTCCTAGGAGGATGATCCCACGTGGGGAGGTAGGAGCAGCTGGCCCCACCAGACTCGGCTAACAATGGACCCAGCATCGCTCTGGGTGTGGGTTGTGCATGTGTATTCATGGGACTGGAATTGAGGGGTGGGGGAAGCGTCTGACCAGTCATCCCAGCTGGCTGGGCCCAAGGACAGAGGTGCCAGAGTCCCCTGGGGGGTGGCCCTGGAATATTTTTCTCATCCTTCTGCTCCTCATGGGCCAGCTGCTGCTCTCATCTCTAGGATATTAAACACCAAACCAAAAACTGCCCGGCTCTTTCACACCAAAGATAAAGAAAAACTCGTTTGTCTTTTGGCTAATCTGTGGCCTTGCTCACCCTGGCAGCTGGGCTCTGGTTATATGTAGGCATGTACTTATGTGTGTGTTCACATGTGCTTGTGTGTGGTGGCCCAGGCCAGGGCATGCACTCTGGGAACACAGATGGTTGGCCCCTGGAGGCTGGCACAAAAGCCTCCATGCTCCATGGGGCTGGGTTTGAGGGTCTGGGAAATCCTATGGGTAGAGACCACAGGTCACTGAGGTCTTAAAGCCTGCCAGGGAGAGTGACCTTGTCCTTTTCTGACCCCCAGGCCCTTGGTAGTCTAGAATCCTAGACTACAAAATAAGCCTAGGGAGACAGCTGGGATGCAAGGCTGTTGTTAACACCTCTGTGCTCTGAGAAGACAAATGTCAGGCACCAGAGCACCTCGCCATCTCGTGGAAACGTGTGGTATTCCTCCCCGTGCCCCTGGTCAGCCAACGGAAGGGCGGCAGCCCTGCTGCACCTCCCACCAGGGCTTGAGCTAGGCCTACCCACAGGGGAGGAAATCCACCTACAAGGCAGAAGGGACAGCCTTGGGTGGCTCACTGCCCCCTGCAAAGGACACACCTAATTCCATGTGATGCAACCTGATTAAGTTTGCATCACCTTCGGGGCAGGACTGCAGGAAGAAACCTGTAGTTCATTGGCCCTAAGGAAAGGAAGCATATGAGGGGCTCACACTGAAGGATCCTAAAGCTCATGGATTCCAGAGGTGCTGGCCAGACAGAACCAAGCCCCTGAATAGGCATAGGCCCGCTCCCCCTGCAGTGGGAGTTCTTGTGTGGGTTGGAAAAGCCAGGCTATCTGGGCACTGAGGGAACTGGAAGCTGTCTGTGGGGCTCTAGGACCATCAGGATCTTAATGTTAAAAGGCTGCAAATGTTTTATCATTTATGGGGCACTTACTGCTATGCTAGCATTGTGTTGAACACTTACATTGTTATCACTTAATATTCACAATGATGGAGTTGTATTTCAATCTCCATCTTTCAGAGGCGAGCAGTGAGGCACAAAGAAGCAACCTGGCCGAGGTCGCCAGCTGCTAAGTGGCTAGTGATTTTTACTTCCGTAAGAGGGCTCTGGCAGGCAAGGTTTCCTCCTCAGAGACCCTGCAGGGCACTGCCAGTTCCAGCCTCAAAGAAAGTAGCTGCTGTGTCTCCAGGAAGCACAGCCTCAGTGTGCCCTCTGCTGGGCACAGGAGGATCAGGGTGCTTCTTTCTCTACGTAGTCAGATACCACTAGAAACCTGGCATCAACTGTGCTCTCTCTTCCCACATATAGGCCAGGGGCCAAGTGGCTGGCTGCAGATCACTGCTGCTGTGAAAGGCACACAGCCCAGCGCACATCTGCCTACTGACAGAACGAGTGGCTTTCTTCTTCTTGGAGTCCTGCCCATCTCCCCTGAAAGTATGCTGGTCCTGACCCACCTCACTGAGGAGCAGGACCATGGCCCAGACAGATAATGTCAAGAGGGGAGCTGGGCTTCAGGAAGAGAGCCCAGCTTTCATGTGGGCAAGGAGCAGAGTCCAAAGGGACGCCTGGGAAATGGCGTACCCATGAGGGCCAGAGGGTAAGCAGGCTGTGCTGAGCCCTGAAGGATGGCTCCAGAGGGAAGAATAGCAAAGACTTGGGCCAGTTTGGGCAAAAGCATGAAGAAAGAACAGGTGTTTCAGCATCTCCAAGGAGAGATGCCAGGTCTCCAAGGACCCAGGCTTGCCACTGAGCAGGCCTTGGTGACAGGAAGACAAGAGCCTAAAACAACTCCCCAGGAAAAAAGGGGCAGTACTCTGACTTTGGGTTATGGCCTCAGGAGCAGCCTTATGCATAAGGAACCTCACAGGCCTCCTAGAAAAAGGAGGAAGCAAGAGTTAATGCACATTTTATTTGTAACTGGTTTTGCTATGCCCAGCAGAACGAGGGATGGAAGGTCCTGGAGGAAAGACAGCAGAACAAGGACACCACGTTCAACAGAGGGTGTCACTGCCCTGAGCAAGGGGCGTCTGTGTGGGATGGAACTCTTGTGTGTTCCTCCACCCCTCTAGGCCACCTGTAAATCTACTTGGGTCTTCCCATTTCACAACCCATCTCTACCCCTTCACCCCCATGATCTGGCCTTAGGCAAGAGACCCAAGCTCTTCAGGGTTTTAACTGCTCTTTTTCTCTTTGTATCCCTACATTTCTACTAAGGAGAGAGAAAACCAACAGCCATACCCTCTTCCAAGCCTTCTACAGAAGCCTCACCATCCAGGCTATACAACCTAGACTCTGGTGATACCAGGCACTCCTAACTGGCAACACATGAAGGCAGGCCAGTAGGCACAAGTACGTCTCTGTATTAGGCAGTGCTGGAGGGCTGTTATGGCAGGATGTGAGGATGGAAGGCCTAGGAAGCCAAGGACATGGGCTTATTGATCGTAGAAGTCCACATGAGCTCCAGACTCAAACACATCTGTTTGCAGCAAGCCTAGGAGTTTCTGGGCTGATGTTCTGCAGTCCACCAGCTGTCCCTTTGCCTTCAGCTCCTGCAGGTTTTTCCGCAAGTCTGGGTCTACGGAAGTCTCCCGGGCCAACTGTTGCATGTCTGTGTCCAGGGGACCTAGGGCATGAAACATAGAAGACAAGGACAGAAGGTCATGCATGGCTCTCCACTCTTTGTGGGGGATGGGGTCGGTCAGGTCTGCCTGGGGCCAAACGTCATCATGGCTGAAATGCACGGCTAGGGTAGCCAAAGGCACCAGTTTGTCAATACACAGTTTCAGGCTCAAACTCCAAAGGTCACTGAACATGCTCCCTCCTGAGCCACTGGGCTCATGATCTCCTCCTATCCAAGCAGTTCTTCCTCTTGACTTTCTAAATTCTATTAAAGTACTCAGGAGGGCTGGCCAAATAGCTCAGCTGGTCAAAGTACCTGCTTATGCAGATGCAGGGGCCAGGGGCAGGAATTCCCAGGCCTGCCATTCTGAGCCCTGCCCCTGGGGCATGCTGATTGAGCCTATAATCCCAGCACTTGGGAGGCTCTGAACAAGAGGATCACTATGAGTCCAAGCTGCATCGTGAGACCTTGTACCAAATACATAAAGACAAAAAAAAAAAAAAAAAAAAAAAAAAAAAAAAAAAAAAAAAAAAAAAAAAAAAAAAAAAAAAAAGAGAAATTAATGAAGTACTTAAACTTTCCATATTCCTCCCCTCCCTCCCCTCCAGTAAACCGACACTAGCAGCAGTTAGGATCTCTGTGTCTACACACCCCAACAATCTGGGTCTTCTTAGAACCCTGGGTCTCCTGCTTCAACTCATTACCTAGGTCTGTTGTTAAATTCACTTTGCTAAAAGATCACACCACTCCTCTGCTCAAAACCATTTATAGGTTTCCTAGGATCTTGGAATATATCCATGCCTGCTCTATAGGCACAGGCACTCTCAAGCCAGACTAGTAGAGCTGTCACACTCCCAAGCTTTCCTACCTTTACCTGCATTTCTGAGACATACTTCCCATCTACTGACATCTAGGAAACCCACAAGGTTCAACTGGAAGAACAGCTGCTTCCAGTCAAGCTACCCCAGATCTCCCCACCTGAAGGGAATAACTTTCTTCCTGAACTTTTTTTTTTTTTTTTTTGTCTTTTTGTGACAGGGTTTCACTATGAAGTTTAAGCTGGCCTTGAACTCTCGTTGATCCTCCTGCCTCCTCCCAGGTGCTGGAATTACAAGTGTGCACATCCACATCTGGCCTCTTTCTAAACTTTTTTTTGTATTTAGGACAGGGTCTCACTATGTGGACTGGACTTGTAGTGATTCTCCTGTTTTCAGCTTCCTAAGTGCTGGGATTACAGGTGTGTGCCACCTTGCCCAGTCTCATTTGCTGGCTCAGCACACCCTGGGGGTGGGGCTGGTACACGGCATTCCAGGATTGAAGTCTGTATTACAAGCACTTTGTTCTTCAAATCAGAATCACAGCACCCCTGAATTAGGAGTTAATGGCTTTTATTTAATGGTTTTCAGGGTCAGAAAGTCACTGAATCTCAGAGCTGGAGAGAGAATCACCCTGAAACTTCAATCACCTGTGCGTCCTTGACCAGAAATCCTTTCAACCTTTCCACACAACATTCTTTTTGAAAATCACAGCTTGCTTTTTCTTGTAGTTCTAGGGATTGAATCTAAGGACTTGCACATGCCAGGCAGGCATTCTATTCCAGTTGCCACACCCACTGAAATAGACAGAGTGGCCTGTGGCTTTGTTAAGGCTCCAGCGAACTCCAAAAATCTCAGCTTCCTCACAATGTCTTAGAGCAGCTTCCAAGATCTAACTCAGCCACGTGGCAATCTAGAATCTGCTCTGCTCCCAGCTGTAGTCTACATTTGGTCGCTGCTGTTTGTGTCCTAGTGAAGTTTTGAGGGAGTGATAAGCTGGATGTTTGTGCAAGAGAAGCTGTGTGTGCCGGGCGTGGTGGCGCACTCCTGTAAT
>PVJA010019674.1:0-17809 GCA_004027025.1 Myocastor coypus | reverse complement strand
GGTATCATAAATCACCATACTGTGTAACTTTCATGAGAATAGAGTCCTTCTCTTATCCATCCCAATAACCCTCAGTACCCATCCACTGTGTTCCGGCCAGGAAAAATTACATCTCTGCAATATATGTCTGCTCTTCATTCACCTGACATTCACCATGAGAGCCTCAGTGCAGCTTTGCAAGGGAGGCAAGCTGACAAGTACATATATGATGGGAATACAGTGTGACAATTCCTGTGTCAGTTCAAAGGGTTAACCATTAGTCCTTCACTATTAAGGATCATTTTCACATGTATTGCCTCTTTTAAAAGTCACCCCCATGCCCTCTATGACAGCATCTTCTCCATTTCACATGAGGATATAGGGCTTAGGTCTAGAATCCAAATCTTAATTTTCACCCAAATGCCATCTAATATCTCAGATTTTCCTGTTCCACCCTCCAGCCCAGGCAACTCCCTGTTGTGAGCTGGTATAATGTCATAAGCTGGTCATGAGTAACTCTGCTTTGTAAAGCTGCCTCCACTTTGCTGGAGGTAGGTTAAGAGGTAAACTTTGGTTCACCCTACCCTACCATAAACCATAAAATGTGCTTAGCCTCTTAGAGACAAAATACAACCCCAGGTATTCCAGCGTTCAAATTGAGAATTGACTTAACCCCTACACTAGTTAAAATAAGACTTCCTGCCCCAAAACAAACTATGCCCTTGCCTTTGTTTAGTCCAAGCTCTGTTCTTTTTTTTTTTTAAATTTTATTTATTTATTTATTGTTTCAGAACCTTTGTTTGTTTATTCACTCATTTTCGTGGCCGGCTCAGCCCACCCCAGGGGCAGGGCTGGCGCAGCATGTGGTGCCGGGGATCGAACCGCGGTCCCTGAAGCCGCCCAAGCTTCCCCAAGCAGGCACTTCAGACCACTGAGCCATCTCGCTGGGCCCCCCAAGCTCTGTTCTTACTTCTATTTAACTGAAACTTTGTACCCTCCTTGTTGTAAACTGACTCCCCTAACCCTTTTTGTAACAAACTTTGTGACTGCTGCATTGTAAAACCTTGTTCTCTCTATGAACCCCAACCCTGGTCACCAATGCTTTCCCTAATTACAGACATTCCAGGCGCCAAGTGTCCCTCCTATAATTCAAAATCTAAAATGTTAAGGCACCCAGCTGTGGGCTCCCTTCCCCTGCTCTACTTCTGATGTTCTGGGATGCACTTACCGCAGCTGTGCTGCAATTTTGACCGTCTGTGCCCGGCAGATTATGCATGTAGCTTTGTTGCAGCTTACTTCAAGGACTCTACGCTCTGTGCCCAAAACACCCTGGCCCAGCCAGGGACACCTGATGTCTCCCCATCCCCATTTCTACCTGCCCAGAACACCTCGGCCCAATTAAGGACACTTCATGACTCACCTTCCCTTTTCCACCCCTAGTCCTGTGGTTTCTCCCTTTAAATTCTTTGTTTCACCTCAGCAAGATGCTTCATTTACCTGACCCACAGGAGAATGTGGCTGCTGAGTTCAGCCAATAAAGCACTCCAAATTTTTTTTCTTGTTTCAGAACTTTTGTTTGTTTATTTATTTTTATGGCCGGGTCAGCCTGCCCTAAGGGCAGGGTTGGCACAACATGTGATGCCGGGGATTGAACCACAGTCCCTGCAGCTGCCTAAGCTTTCCTAAGCAGGTGCTTTAGACCACTGAGCCATCCTGCCAGGCCCTTTCTTTTTGGTTTTGAGTCTGTTTTTTTTCTACTCCCTATTATCTTCCTGTATCCCCTGTCCTGGCTGGTTTTAGCTTCTTTAGAATCTCTACTGCCTGAAGAACAAGGTGGTCATGATTCGGCGACAATATAAATATACTTTGTGAGTCCTTTCTCAGAGACAGAGCCCATTGCTCAGCCCCCAGAAAGGAACCAGCCAGTGCTTGGGGACAGAGGGAAACTTCCCACCTACCTGGGGCATAGCTCAGCACCCTCACGCTGGGCTCCTCTGTGGCCAGGACCTGGAACATCATGTCACGGGCAGCCTTCCCCGCACAGTACAATGCCCAGCCCTTGAAGGGCTTCAGGGCACAGAGGGATGAGATGTTAACTACTGTCTTGCTGAGGCCAGGACTGTTGTCAAAGGCCTTCAAAACACCGGAAGTCAGGCAGAGCGTGGAAGTCAAGTTCAGAGCCCAATAGTTGTTCACTTCAGTGGGGTCACTCAGGTTCACGAAGCCTTTAGAAACATCTCCAAGAGTGCCTGAAAAGCCAGACCAAAGAGATAACTCAGAGCCAGGGCCAGGGGAAGTTTCTTCTTCAGCTGTCTCCCAATTCCTCCCGACATACCCTTCCCAGACTGACCTAGAGGGAGCAGCTGCGTCGCACCTCCCAGGGCACTTTCCACTAGCCCAACTCTGCAGCAGACTTACCTGGGGAGGCCACCCCTTAAATTGCATTTCCCACGCGCTACCGGAACGGGATGAGGAAGTTCTAGAGACTTTTTGGAGAAGCAAGGGAGCTTGTCTGGGAGCAACTAGCCCCTACTTGGATCTCCACCAGGGGGCGCTGCGCGAAGCGGTCCAGAAAGTTCTACAGCTGCTTTAGAAAAACCTGGTCGGGAGAACCGTGCCTGCTTCGGGTGGGCTCGCCACACTGGCACCGCGCATTTCTAGCATACGCCTCGCCTCTGCTTGCCTCTCCCACCTGAACAACTACGGTTTTGGACTTTTACCCGCCTAGCTCGCGCTGCCCTGTAGTTATCCATTCCCTCCACACACCCACACCCCGCCCGACGAGGGAACGCGGGCTCCATTGGAGTGCCCAAGCTTCACCCGCGTTGTTGATGAGCAGTAGTCTCCGCAGGCCCTCGGGCCTGGGTAGCTCGCGCAGGGCCCCAAGCAGCTGCTGCAAGCCCGCGTCCGTGCCCAGGTCGGCGGGAACCCGCAGCACGCGCAGTCCAGGCCGCCCCGCGCTCAGCTCGCCCTCCAGCTGTTGCAGCGCGTTGTCACTGCGGGCGCTTAGGAGGAGCACCGAGCCGGGAGACAGCAGCTTCGCCAGGAGCGGGGCCAGGGCGCGGCCGAAGCCGCGGGAGGCACCGGTGAGCACGCAGACTGCGCGGCCCAGGTTGCCATCCTCCATGACGCCTACGTCCGTGGGCGGCACTGGGACTTGGATCCGTGCAGGGCGGGAGGGGAGCCTTAGGTGGGGGCGGTGCAGGGCGGAGGCGGAGCCCGAGGCGGGGCAGTGCAGGGCGGAGGCGGAGCCTGGAGTTGGGCGGGGCTGGGCGGGGCTGGGCGGGGCGCGAGCCCTGGGTGAAACCCCTCCGTAGCTGGTGACAGAGTCGGGGCGGGAGGGACCCTTGCGGGTGTGGAGAGGTAACTAAAAGAAGTGTGAGGTGGGGCCCCACGGAAAGTCTCACCGAGTTCCAGCGCTGCCTGCTTCTTGGTCCGCCACTCTTTTCCGCCCGAGAGCCAGACCCAACCCTGAACCTCTTCCAGGGCACCAGTGGATTGGAAGGTTTGGATCCCGCCTTCCGGGTGACAGGAGCTTTCTTCGGGGAATCTCGGTAGCTCCTCCAAGTGATGTAAAGAGTCTTTCTTTTTTCTGTGTAACTATGTGCTCCTCCTTTTCTTACCACCTCACTCTCTTTGAATTCTCTGAGGATTTTACACCTTAAGAATTGAATGGATTCCTTCTGATCTGCAGACATTAGAAGACAGACTGGAGCAAGCACAGTCCTACCTATAAGTTCATTGAACGTGTATTGGACTTGTGTTGTGCTCCAGGCTATGAAGAAAAAAAGACAAGGATGAAGGGATGGTTGAGAATCAGACGTTGCCTCTGTCGTACTCAGCTGCTTGTAGAAGCCAGAGGGTTTGCCTAGATGAGAGAGCTTGGGAAGCTCCGCCCTTTGAGCGACCTGCTTATCTGCTCCCTTCTCCCACCAGTCTTACAGGTAGTAGTACCATAGGGATTGTAGCCTACAATTCCCTTAAAAACAGCACAGTGGTGTCTAAATATTTCTGTACATTGGAGTCACTGAAGTTTTTTTTTTTTTTTTTTTAAGTACTATGTTCTACAGGCCTGGATTTTTTTTTTTTAATTTTTAAAAATTTTTATTTTATTTTCTTCTTGTTTCAGAACTTTTGTTTGTTTATTTTTATGGCCGGCTGGCGCAGCATGTGGTGCCGGGGATCGAACCATGGTCCCTGCAGCCGCCCAAGCTTTCCCAAGCAGGCGCTTTAGACCACTGAGCCATCCTGCCGGGCCCCCAGGCCTGGAATTTGAATTGTAAAGATCTCGAGATGATTCACCCGCGTGGACAAATCTGGGAACCCTGGCAATAGCAGTGGCAGTAATATACGTGACTTTCTTCAGCACATTGGCTCAGTTTTTTGAGTCAGTAGCATATTAGAGATGTAACAACTGAATTCAGAATATGGGTCTTATTTGGATTCCTATTAAACTTGATCAATATACAAATACTTTGAGACAGTTGGGGAGATTTCAAATTGGATTGGGTATTAAATGGTGTCAGTGATTTATTGTTAGTTTTAGGTATGAAAGAGCATACGGTTATATAAGAAAATGATGAAATCTGTTAAGACATTAAATGTCATGATGTCTGGGATTTGCTTTCAAATATTTTAGTAACATACAGAAAAAAGAATAGGGATAGATAAAGCTAGGGTAAGCAATAGCTTGATAATCATTGAAGTATTACACTTGGCTGATGGCGTCTCCATTGCTTTTCTCTTCTTGCTGGGACAAAATACTCGAAACCCAAAATTAAGAAGGAAAGGTTTATTTAGCTCAGTTTGTGGAGGTTTCAGTCCATACTTGGCTGGCTCCAAGGCACATGGTAGAGGGCAGCAGTAGATGGCTGTGGAAAACAGTAAGAACATTGGGTCCAGGCTGCTTAGGAAAGCTTAGGCGGCTTCAGGGACCGTGGTTCGATCCCTGGCACCACATGCTGTGCCAGCCTTGCCCTCAGGGCAGGCGGAACCGGCCATAAAAATAAATAAACAAACAAAAGTTCTGAAACAAGGAAAAAAAAAAAACCAGCAAGAACAAAAAGGGAAGAGTAGCTGCAGCAGCTGAGAGCAAGCCTCTCTCCCTCACTTATATATCATTTAGGCTAAGTGCCGCAGCGTGGATGTAGCACTCACACCTGTAATCCTAGCACTGGATCGTAAATTAATCACAAACTGCATGAGGCTTTGGGGGGGGACACTAGACACAAACCATAATTCATAGGTATATTAAGATCTGTTATATTATTCTCTCTCTTGTGTATGTTTGAACATCTTTTATATTAGAAAAATATTAAAAATTTAAGGGCCTATGAGATAGCTCAGTGAACTAAGCACCTGCTTTGGCAAGCACAGGGACCAGGATTCTATCCTGGTCCCACATGCCATGCCACCCTCACCCCCAGGGCATGCTGAGCCAGGCAATCAAGTCCGGGCATGGTGGCACATATGTGTAATGCCAGTGCTGGAGAGGCTTAGAATAGGAGGATTGTATGAGTCCAAGTTGCTTAGTGAGACCCTAAACCAAATACATAAAAAAAACACTTCTAATAATTTTAAAAATAGAAAATAAGTTTTTTTTTTTTAGAAAATAAGTTTTAAAACTCTGAAAACTATAAAAAGATAAGAACAATTTTCATTTTAATAGATACTGTAAAAAAGAACTTTAAAAAAGATTAGAATAATTCTATACTCCAAATTCCAACCTCTATGAGCATGTCTATTTCACCATACTAATTTTATTTTCTTAGGCTCTAGTAAGTATGGGTGTGCTAGTGTGTGTGTACACAGTGGGGATCAAACCCAGGGCCTCAGGCACTCTTGGTGGAGCACTGAGCTACTCCATCAGTCCTGGAGTAAACATTTTTATTTTTTATTCTGTGAGCATTTTGCTTGTGCTCCCCCCTCTACCCCAGTACTGGGAATTAAACCTAGGGCTTTTGCATCAAGGTACATGGCCAACATTATGTATTTTGTGTATTACTGGCTTTTGTTACGTTGCACAGGTAGGCTTGGGGTTGTGATCCTCCTGCCTGCAGCTTCCAGAGTGTGGGGACTGCAGACACAGGACACCATGCCTAAATTCTTTGCCCATTTTTTTAGGCTTCTCTTTTTTTTGGGGGGGGGCTTCTTTGAGGCTTTTTATTTATTTTCTCAGGTTTTCTTTGTTCCATTGTATCTCTTATTCAGAAGTTGAAAATCCCATTTTAAGTCTGCCAATGATTACTTTTGAAATACCAGTATAAATATATGAACTTGGCTTTTTTCATCAATATTAAAATCAAAACATGATATTTTAGGAACAAAAGTCTGAGCATATTCCAGAGGCAAGCAGTCCTGCTTGGCATCCTCACTTTTACTAATGCAGTCTTAGCTAGATCGTGGAACATGTTTTAGCTCTTATTATTTTTTAGGCTTGATAGTTCGGCATTGCACAAGTATTTGTTGAATGCCTACTGTGAACCAGGAAATGGGTGAGGCTCTGGAGTGCAATGGTTAGCAACCCAGACAATCGCTGTATTCATAGAGAGTAAAATAAAGCAGCTAAATATAAAGCACTAAGTATATTATTTTTATAATTCTACAAATAGGGATTATTATCACTAATGTCCCTTTATATTATTGGAGATTTAGCCACATTTAGCTCTTTCCTGTATACCCCACTAAGAACCAGTTTAAAAATTCAAACAGCCTGTGTTATGAGCTTTCTGCCACTGTAACAAAATACCTGAGAAAATCAACTTAAAAGGCTGAAAGGTTTATTTTGGCTTATGGTTTCAGAGGATTCAAACCATTATTACTTGGCCGTTATGTTGGCCCTGTGGTAAGGCAAAACAACATGGCTGAAGCAGGAAGCAGAGGAAACCTTCATTTTGGATACTTTCTTGTTGCTGAGACAAAATGCCTGACCATCAAAGTTAAGGGAGCAAAGGTTTAATTCAGCTCACAGTGTGCAGAGGTTTCAGTCTATAGTCAGCTGTTTTCCAGGTAGGATGCCATGGCAGGGGGACATCGCAGAGGAGAAATAGTCCATGGCAGGCAGGCAGGCAGGCAGGCAGGCAGGCAGGCAGGCAGGCAGGCAAGCAGGCAGGCAGGAGACACTAAGCAGTAGGCAGCAGCAGACCTACCTGTCCTCTTTTCTGTTATATTACATCCAGGCTAAAAACCTATTGATTGGTGCCATCCGCACCCAGTGTGGGTCTTGGTGATTCTAGTTAGTGGATAAATTTCATAACACAGACCCTTAATCCTAGTATCACATGCCCTAGATCCAGCCAGGTCTGAAAAGCCCTACCATAACTACATGATGTTTTCAGTTCTTCTGGGAAAATTCCCAGTAGGGGCATAGCTGGATTGAATGGGATTTCCAGTTTTAGTTTTTTTAAGGGGTCTCCACACTGCTTTCCATAATGGTTGCATTTGTCTGCAGTCCCACCAGCAGTGCAGAGGTGTTTCTTTTTCCCCACAGCCTCTCCAACATTTGTTGTTGGTTGATTTCTTTGTGGTAGTCATTCTTTCTGGGGTGAGATGGTATCTAAGTGTTGTTTTGGTTGGCATTTCATGAATGGGTAGCTATGTGGAGCATTTTTTCATGTATTTTGGGACCCCAATGATTTTTAGTTCTTCATAGATTCTAAATAGAAGACTTTTATCTGAATAGTTATTAGTTAAAATGTTTTTGAAATTTGTGGATCATCTTTTAACTCTGTTGGTAATTTCTTTGGATGTGCAAAAACTTCTCAGCAGCTCAATCCCAGTTGTTGATTCTTTCAAGTGTTAAATGTGCATTTTGATTTTTGTCCATGAACTTTTTGCCTACCCCGATGTCTTCAAGATTTCCTCCCACTTTCTCTTCCAGGAGATTTAGTGTTTCTCTTTTAATATGTAGATCTTTAATCCATTTTGAATTTAGTTTAGTGCATAACAATAGGTCTGGGTCAGGTTTTAGTTTTTGACATGTAGAGAGCCAGTTTTTCCAGCACCATTTATTAAAGAGGCTATCTTTTTTCCAATAAACGTGTTTGGCCCCTTTGTTGAAAATAAAGTGGCTGAGGGGCCCGGCAGGATGGCTCAGTGGTCTAAAGCGCCTGCTTAGGAAAGCTTGGGCAGCTGCAGGGACCCTGGTTTGATCCCTGGCACCACAAGCTGCACCAGCCCTGCCCTGAGGGCAGGCTGAGTTGGCCATAAAAATAAATAAACAAACAAACAAAAGTTCTGAAACAAGAAAAAAAAATTCTAAAAAAGAAAAGAAAGTGGCTGAATGTGTTTATATTTGCTTCTGCTTCTTCTAATCTATTCCATTGATCCTCAAGTCCATTTTTTTGCTAATCCCATGCTGATTTTATCACAGTAGTTCTGCAATATAACTTCTTTTTAAACAATTTTTTATTTTATTTTATTTTTTTATTTTTTATTTATTTATTTTTTTTTTTTGTGGGACTGGGGTTCAAACTCACGACCTTGCATTTGCCCAGCAGGCACTTGTGCCTCGGAGCCATCTCCCCAGCTCCCCCAATTTTTTATTTTATGTATTTATTTTTTTTTTCCTGTTTCAGAACCTTTGTTTGTTTATTCACTCATTTTTAAGGCTGGCTCAGCCCGCCCCGAGGGCAGGGCTGGCGCAGCATGTGGTGCTGGGGATCGAACCACAGTCCCTGAAGCCGCCCAAGCTTTCCCAAGCAGGCGCTTTAGACCACTGAGCCATCCCGCTGGGCCCCTGTAATATAACTTTAGGTCAGGAATTATAATGCCTTCTGGCATATCTTTGTTGCCCAGGATTGTCTTTGCAAATCTACGTCTTTTCTGGTTCCAAATAAATTTTAGGAATGATTTCTCCAGGTCTGTGACGTATGTTGATGATATTTTGATAGAGGTTGCATTAAATCTGTATAACAATTTAGGGAGTATGACCATCTTCCTGATGCTGGCTCTTCAGGAGCAGGGAATATCTTCCCATTTTCTGAAATCCTCTAGGATCTCTTTTTCTCAGAGTACTGTAATTTTCACTGAATAGATCTTTTACAATTTTAGTTAGGTTAACTCCTAAGTATTTCATTTTTTTCAATGCTATTGTAAAAGGTATTGTTTCTCTAATTTCTCTCTCAATGTGTTTGTTATCTGTGTAGAGGAATGCTGTTGACTTTTGTGTGTTGACTTTGTACCCTGCTGTGCTACTGAATTTGTATATTAATTCTAGTAGCTTCTTGGTGGGGTTTTTTTTGAGTCTTCCAAGTAGATTATCAAGTCATCCTCAAATAATGATAGATTAACTTCTTCTTTACCTATTATTATTCCTTTTGTTTCTCTCTCTTGTCTAATGGCCATAGCTAATGATTCCAGAACTATATTGAATAGAAGTGGCAATAGAGGACATCCTTGTCTTGTACCAGAACTGAGAGTAAATGATTTCAGCTTTTCCCCATTTAGAATTATGTTCGCTGTTGGATTGTCATAGATAGCTCTTGTCAGATTTAGGTAGAGGCTCTCTATTCCAATTTTCTGTAGGACTTTGAATATGAATGAATGTTGAACTTTGTCCAAAGCCTTTTCTGCATTAATTGAGACTATCATGTGATTTTTGGTTTGGTTCTATTGGCATAGTATATTACATTTATAGATTTGCATATATTAAACCATCCTTACATCCCTGGAATGAATTCTACCTGGTCATGGTTTATAATCTTCTTCTTTTTTTTTTTTTTTTAAAAAAAAGAATTTATTTTATTTTATTTTATTTTTCTTGTTTCAGAACTTTTGTTTGTTTATTTCTTTTTATGGCCGGCTCAGCCTGCCCTGAGGGCAGGGCTGGTGCAGCATGTGGTGCCGGGGATCGAACCGTGGTCCCTGCAGCCGCCCAAGCTTTCCTAAGCAGGTGCTTTAGACCACTGAGCCATCCTGCCGGGCTCGCCGTTCTGTTTTCTTTCTTTTTGTTTTCTTTCGTTCTGTTTTCTTAATGAGTTCAAAGCTATGAATTCCCCTTTAAGAACTGTTTTCACTCCATCCCATAAATTCCAGTAGGTTGTATTTGAATTTTCATTAAATTGTAAGTATTGTTTAATTTCTTGTTTAATTTCATCTGTAACCCACTGGCTGCTGAGAAGCATTGTTTTTGTTTTGTTTTTTCATGTTGTTTAATTTCCACATATTTCTGGGGTTCTTGTGATTTCTGTTGTCATTTATTTTCAGTTTCATTGCACTGTAGTTGGACAATATGCATGGAATAATTTCTATTTTCTTGCATATACTTAAGCATGACTTATGTACTATTATGTGGTATATTTTGGAAAATATCCCATGTGCAGCACAAAAAAATGTGTATTCAGAAGTGGTTGGGTGGAACACTCTGTGCATCTCTGCTAAGTCTAGTTTTTCCAAGATCTGGTTCAGTTCTGTGACTTCTTTGCTAATTTCTTGTCTCCTTGACTTATCTTTTTGGGATAAAGGGGTGTTAAGGGGTGTTAAGATTGTGTTACTGGATATTAGATTTTTCCTATCCATTGAGATTTGTCTTATATAACTTGGTGCTCTTATGTTGGGTGCATGCATATTTATGAGTGTTACCTCTTCACTTTGAATTTTTCCCCTAGCCATTATGTAGTAGCCTTCTTTATTTTGTTTGATCAATCTTAGCTTGAAGTTTAGACTGTCTGCAGACAGGATTGCTACCCTTGCTTTTTTTTTTTTAGGTACTGGGGCATATAGTATTGCTTTCCATCCTTGAACTTCCTATGAGTTTCTTTGTGAGTTAAATGTGTTTCTTTTTCTTTCTTTCTTTCTTTCTTTCTTTCTTTCTTTCTTTCTTTCTTGTGGGACCAGGGTTCGAACTCATGATCTTGCACTTGCCAGTTAAGCACTTGTACCACAGAGCTATCTTCCCAGCCCCCAAAATTATACTTTTTGGGCTTGCCAGGCAAATTACACCTTGTGCCTGCCAGGCAAATGCTTATTCTATTGATCTATGGATCTCCCCAGTCCTTAAGTGTTTTTCTTGTATACAGCATATTGTTGAATTTTGCTTCCTTATCCACTGTGCCAGTCTATTTCTTTTAATTAGAACATTGAGCCCATTTACATTGATGGCTATAATTGAAATGTACTGACATGATTGACATGTCTTTACTACTATGTACTCCTTTTTCTCTTGTTTAATTGGTTGACCTATTTGGTGGGTTCTTTCTAGTCTCATTTGTAGAGTTCAGGTCATTTTGGTCCCTCACTAAAGTATTTTTTAGTAGTCTTTGTAGGGTTGGCTTTGACATGAAATTCTTTAGTTGTTCCTTGTCATGGAAGTGTTTCACTTCTTTGTTATACTTGAAAGAGAGTTTTGCAGGGTATAGCATTCTGGTTTGGAATTTGTTTTCATGGAGGACTTGAAGCATTCTGCTCTACGTTCTTCTTGACTTCATGGTTTGGGAAGACCATTATTCTGATGGGTTTTCCTTTAAATGTGATCTGTTTCTTTTCTCTAGTGGCTTTTAGTACCTTATTCTTCTGCTGGATTTCTGGGATCTTGACTATTACATGTCTGGGTGTGTTTTTATTTGGTTAATGTTATTTGGAGTTCTGTATGCTTCAGTTACTGAATGTCCAATTGTTTTCTCATATTCAGGAAGTTTTCTACTATTACTTCTACCCATATTTTTTTTATATCCTTTGTATTGACTCCTTCTTTCTCATTGATTCCTATTAATCTCACGTTGTTCATTTTTGCATCATCTTGCACATGTTGCATTATTTTTTTCTGCATCCTGGTTGTCATTAAGAGATCCTTTCTTACCTTTTCACTAGCTGCAACTATGTCTTCAAGATCTGAAAATCTATCTTCACTTTCATTCATACAATATTGCCAGCTTTTGATTGATATTTTATTTTCTTGTATATCTCTTTGAAACTGTTTCATGTTCATTGAAGGATTGCATCATTTTTCTATTCTCCTCTAATTTTTTAATCTATGTCTTATTTAGAGGCATTTATTAAGTCTTTCATTATAGTTATCTTTTCTTTTTTTTAATTACAGGTTTTTTAAAATTTTATTTTATTATTTTTTTCTTGTTTCAGAACTTTTGTTTATTTATTTATTTTTATGGCTGTCTCAGCCTGTCCTGAGGGCAGGGCTGGCGCAGCATGTGGTGCCGGGGATCGAACCGCGGTCCCTGCAGCCGCCTAAGCTTTCCTAAGCAGGCGCTTTAGACCATGGAGCCATCCTGCTGGGCCCCTATCTTTTCTTTTTCTACTTCAAAAGTTATTTCTGCTCTCATTTCCTCTCTACCTTTCTCGCGTGGTTCCTTTACTTTAGACACTGTTAATTTAGAGATGTCTTTTTCATACGTTAGAGGTTATTTCTGTTCTGAGTCCCTCTATACTTTTCTGCAGCTGTTTTTTTACTTCAGTCTCTAGTAATTCAAATATTTCTTTTTTTACTTTAAAGGTTGTCTCCAATCTAAGTTCCTCTGTATGTTTCTGCATTTGTTTGTTTACTTCAGTTGCTACTAATTCAGAGATTTCAGCTGCATGGTTCCCACTTTCTTCTATGGTAGTGTCTCCTGTATGTATTCCAGGTGGGTTCAGGACCTGAGATTGCATTTTGCTCCTTTTCTGTATCATTCTGTATAGCAGTGATCTCTGACCTTTGGTGCAGAACTTTGGTGAAGTTATGCCATTAGCGCCTACTGAAGTTTGGGTCTGGATCTACCAAGTCTGATCTTGTCCAGATGTGCCTGGCTGGGTCTGGCTGCTGTGCTCAGCTTCTTCCTGCTGAAGCTTTTGGAGGAGAGCCTGCTGTGCTCCTCTGGCAAGATGCTCAGCTCCTGGATTAGCTGGTAGAGTGTGAACCCCCTAGCCTCTCTGTAGGGAATTTTGCTGAGGGGCTCCACTGCAGGTGCTGGGTTCTATGCAAGATACAAGTTGTGGTGGCTCAAGGGTGCAGGCCTAGTGTTCCTGCCTATGTGCCTGCCAGTCCACAAGCTGTGTGTGGGGCGGAGCTCCAGTGGTGATTCGGGGCACAGGCTGAGAGGTTCCTTCCACTTGCGCACCCTCCAGTCACTCTGTTGGTCAGTTGGGGCTGCTGCGCATCTGTCGATCAGTCTGCCAGTCACAGCCCTTATTTTTGCATTTTCAAAATCACAGGAATGTGTTCCCTGTTCAAAAATAAATAACAGCTTCTTCAATGAAAACATTTATACACTAGAAAACAGAAAAAAACCCAACAGATTACATCAGAATTTTAGTCTTTGTAGATTTATTTGGCATGTTAGCATTCATAACATTAAAATAAATACTATATTTAATTTTTAGTTACTCAACTTCTGTAAGCCTTTCTAGAAAAAGAAAATCTATTGAACAATATTTCCTATTGCATGAGATGACTTAGAAGGAAAATGTTAACCTTGCTGCCACTGAAGTTTAGGGGGAGGAAACTCTAAAATTGTGCAGAACAGCACCTTGGCTGAAGCACCTCTGACCCCAGAGTAAGGAGGTCAGTAGGATCAGGATGGCACTCAGTGCCCATGTGTGCTTAGCTTAGTGTGCACAAGGCCCTGGCTTCAGGGGGGACAGGGATTGTAAAAGAAATTTTCAGAGTAAAACAAGGAGCACAAAGCATATTCTGTTCTTTTTAATACAATTTTAAAACAACAGACTGAGCCGGGCGTGGTGGCGGATGCCTGTAATCCCAGCACTCGGGAGGCTGAGGCAGGAGGATCGGTGTGAGTTCGAGACCAGCCTGGGCTACAAAAGTGAGCTCAAGGCCAGCCTGAACTCCATAGTGAGACCCTGTCTCAAAAAGACAAAATAATAATAATAATAATAAATAAATAAAAATAAAACAACAGATTGTAAAATGTTTCAAGAACAATGTTTCAAGAAAAAGAAGAGTTCCTTTTGAGCTTTTGCAGTAATTCAAATAGAAAGGTTAACAAAAGCACTACTAAAACCTGTCAGTTAGTTTCAGTGGTAGAGGATGAAGGGCTTTTGACATTTGGTGAAGATAAAAAGTTCTTTTCAAAAATATGTGAGACTCACCTGTAATCCCATAATTTTGAGAAGCTGAGGTAGGATGATCACAAATTTTTTTTTTTTTTTTTTTTTTTTTTGGACTGGGGTTCAAACTCACGACCTTGCACTTGCCCAGCAGCCACTTGTGCCTGGGAGCTATCTCCCCAGCTCCCGGATGATCACAAATTTAAACACAGACTAGAAAACTGAGTGACTTTGGCCTTGTCTCAACAAATGGGACAGAGGGTGAGATGACTGGAAGGTAGATCAGTGTGGTGCCAAGGCCCTAGCTTCAATCCCCAGACCTCATCCACAAAAAGTTACTAAAAACAGTTTCTAGAATTAAAGTCTGCTATGTCTGAAAAGTTAATGATATCAAATATGCTTCTTTTTTACTCTTCCTACTAAACGGGTGGACATGCAGAAACAACCAGAAACCTATCTAAAATAATAAGATGGCACCATAGATTGCTGGCAAAGTGGAATCACAGGACATCTTTTCAACATGTTTTTTTTTTGTTTGCTTGACACAGGGTTTCTATGTAGTACAGGCTAGCCTTGGATTCACTATGTAGTCGAGGGTGGCCTGGAACTTGCAGCGATCCCTCTTGCCTCAGCTTCCTGAATGCTGGGAATATAGGCATGCATCACCATGCTTGGCTTTTCCAAAATCCTTTTACTTTAGCTCAGTTTTTTTTTCTGGACCGGGGTTTGAACTCATGACGTTGCACTTACCATGCGGGCACTTGTGCCACAGAGCTATCTACCCAGCCTCCACAATTCTTTTAAACTAAAGCAAAGTCAGGTGTATAAGCTAGATTGGAACTGCTCAATCAAATGTCAGTTCAGAACTTAAATCATGCTGTCCTGTTGTGATCTAGTTCCAGATTCCACCTTGAAAGACAAGTGTTTTCTCAAGTGATTATGTAATGCAACAAGCGCATACAAATGTTTATAAATAAAATCATACACAAGAACAATTACCTTCACTCTTGTTTTTTACATATCCAAAAAGCATTTTCCATGTGCAGAGAACAAAGCTGCAGTTTATAACACTATAACAAAAAAGAGCATCCATGGCTCACTGACCCTTCAGTCAGGTACTTTGGGGAAAAGAAAGGTCAAACTGTGGCTCTGACATCACTGAGAAATCTAAATGACAGAAGAAGCCAAAAATACTTTGGTCTTTTATTGGGCTCAGTTGGAAATTAGCATCTACTTAGTAATGCAAGTATTCTGTTTGGTTAGCACAGGAACAAACTGGTGGCACTGATCATTTGACAATTGTTTCTTTACTATATCTTCCAACTGTTCATTAACACAGTCATAGTTAAGGCAAAATAATTTGGTATCTTAATAAAATTTCATTTCATTCCTTTCATCCCAAGAGTCCATTCTGTGATGGTGATATCTGTCTTTTTTTCTAGAAGTGCTCATATGCATGCAATTTTATTCATATTAACACCATATATGACATGGTAGAGATATACATGTCAATTCTTTATAGATAATCTGTGTAATATTATAAACTTAAAACTATAGAGAGGGTTGTTTTGAGAGTTAGGGTTTGCACATAATCTCATATTTTGCTCAATGTCCTTTCTACACTTTTTGAAATATATATATGTTATATATACTAATACATATATTAAAAGGGAAAAGTAAAAATAAGAATAACAAAATCCTAGAAAAAAAACTGAAACTTTCCAACTTTCTAACATAATCCCCATTACAAACTTATACCACCAAAAAGGACAGGGTAACAGTGGAGAAATATTTCTACCAAAAAGGACAGGGTAACGGTGGAGAAATATTTATAAATATTTTAACTATTACCTTTCTATTCAGCATGGAAGAGAGAAACACATTATGTTGTTTATGTTAGATAGGGTGAGGGTTAATTTTGTGTACCAGGATGAGTGGACAACATAGTTCCCTGATACTTGGCTAAATATTCTGGATGTGTCTGTGTGTGTATTTCCTGATGAGATTGATATCTGATTTAAAGTTTTTTAGTTTTCGTCAGTCCATGCCTGTGGTACATGATGATTAATCCACCATGGCAGTTGACACTTGAGCATGATGCATATTGATTCCTTTTATGCCCCTTTTCCTTTCCTTCCCTGCGCCGATATGTTTTAGCCTTGGGTTTAGGTCATATTGATCATTAGCCTTTGGTCAGAAGGTACCTTATTAAAGGTACATGTGGTGACCTCTTTGTAAGCATTTCTAGTTGCAGGCCAATTTTTACATAGCTGGAAACTAAGATGTACACTTATATGAGGTTGGGAGACTCCAAGCTAGGGAAGTAAATTATGGGGTGTGGTATTGCTAGTGTCCTTGGGTATCCATAGACACAAATAGATTGTGGTAGAAAAAGTCTTGGGTCAGGCTTCTCAGTATATAATTAACTGGGGAGATAGCTCAGTGGCTTAAGCGCCTGCCTGGAAAGCACAAAGTCCTGAGTTCTATCTTCAGTACAAAAACAAAACACTAGAATATAATTAAACATAAAATGTATAGGTAAGGAAAGAATAGATGAAATAAAATAGATGCCAGGCTGGTTGAGGATATTTCCATTGATATTCATAAGTGATCTTGGTCCGTAGTTTCATTGTAGTGTTGCCAGATAGCTTTGGTATCAGGCTTATGGTAAAGGAGATTTGAATAACAGTTTCAAGTTTGATTTAAATGATGTAGGCCACCCCAGGCATGGTGGTATAAGTTTGTAATGCCAGCACTCAGGAGGCTGAGGCAGAAGGATCTCTGTGTATTTGAGGCCAGCCTGGGTCACATAGTGAGCTCAAGGCCAGTCTGGGCTATTTAGCAAGACCTTATTTCATACAAACAAGCAAGCAAACAAAAAGTAGAATATATATGTGCATATGTCCAGATATGTATATGTGTGCATTGTTGAAAATATCACTTTGAGGCTGGGTGTGGTGGCACACAAAGGAGATGGGGACATATGTATGCCCCTAGCTTACCTTTGCTCTGCATGGAAAGCAAGAGGCCTGTTTTTCTAAGTGTTCCTAACCACAGACCCACTCTCACTGGCAAGAGGTTTGCACATAGAGCCCAGCTTGTGCAACCTAGCAACTTAGCAAGAATTAGTCTCAAAAAAAAAAAAAAAAAAAAAATCAAAACTAGGGGTGGAGCTTAGTATAAAAGCTTTGAGTTCAATCTCTAACACTCCCCCCAACACAACAATATCATTTGGAATTATCAAAACCACCTTTTCAGATAACTGAAGAATAAGAAAAGAAAAAGCTCAAATAACTGAGGTTGAAAAACAAAAAGGCCTATTCAGAAAACAGTAATAGTAAATACAGTACATTATATAACAACCATCTTCATCCAGGTGTGGTGACACAGTTGTTATTCTGTCTACTAAAGAGGCTGAGACAGGAAGACAGCAAGTGTGAGGCCAGGCTGGACAACTTTAGTAAGACCCTGTCTCAGAATTAAAAGGGCTAGAGACGTAGCTCAATAGTAGACCACTATATAGTGCCCTTGGTTCAACCCTCAGCATCATTGCCACACGTACAAAAAAAGCTCTCAAATTAATATTACTGCATGTCTTTTATTAGAAACCAAAAAAAAAAAAAAAAAAAAAAGACCCACCATAACATAATCAAGTATTCACCTTGTAGAAGTTCAGATTCTTTGTTTTCAAAAACAAATCAACTCAGACCAAAACCACCAGATAAAGTAAAATTTGGTTCAGCTCTGAACTGAAAGAGAAAGCTGAAAAATTCAGCCCTCAAAGGGCGAAAGCCGAAGTGGCTTTGGGAGCCAGGTAAAAGGAACCAATATT
>PVJA010019673.1:5000-38081 GCA_004027025.1 Myocastor coypus | reverse complement strand
GAGGGGAGGGGGGAGGGGAAGGGAAGGGAAGGGAAGGGAAGAAAAGAAATTTAGAACAAAGTAGAAAACACGGAACAAAACAGTAAGTTTTAAATTAAGATCTGTGATACTACTAAATGTAATTGATCTAAGTACTCCAATAACTAGATACTTTCCAGATAATTAGTCAATTGAAATATGGAAATGCAAGGCCAGCCAGATAACTCAGCAGATTAAAGTGTCTGCTTAGGGAAAGTCAGGGACTGGGGTTCAATCCTTTGGGGCACACTGAGGATGAATGAGACTGGGCATGGTGGCATGTGCCTGTAACCCCAGCACTTGGGAGCCTGAAAAACAGGATTACTATAAACCTAATCTGTGTAGTGAGACCTTGGAGATCCTATACTAAATGCATTAAAAAAATAAATTAATACACTTAGTACACTAGAGTGGTTGTTTTTGTTGTTGTTTTTAATGTATTTAGTACAGGGTCTCACTACATAGATTGGACTTGTAGCAGTCTTCCTATTTTCAGCCTCCCAAGGGCTGGGATTATAGGCACACGCCACCATGCCCAGTCTCAGTCACTGTCTCAGTGTGCAAAGGGGGCAGGGCTGGCAGGCAAGCCAGGCATCCAGTCCAGACCCTGAACTTGCCTACGCAAATGCTTTAGTCCACTGAGCTAACTGAGCAGCGGCCCATAGAGTGGTTTTATGAAATACATTTAAAGGTAACAAACTTTATCAGTGATAGAATGCTTCTTCAATAATGATACATTGAGCAGGGCGTGGTGGCGCATGCTTGTAATCCCAGCACTCGGGAGGCTGAGGCAGGAGGATTGCTGCGAGTTTGAGACCAGCCTGGGCTACAAAAATGAGCTCAAGGCCAACCTCAAATGCGTAACGAGACCCTGTCTCAAAAAAGACCAAAAAAAAAAAAAAAATCACAATAAAAAAAGATAATGATGCATTGGTTAGAACATCCAGAAGATAGAGAATATAAAAGTGCATGGGGCCAGGGAGATAGCTCAGTAGAATAAGTATTTGCCTGGCAAGTGCAGGGTCCTGAGTTCAATCCCTGCCACTGAAAAAAAAAAAATACAGAGCTGGGGAGATAGCTCCAAGGCACAAGTGCCTGCTGGACAAGTGCAAGGTCGTGAGTTTGAACCCCGGTCTCAAAAAAAAAAAAAGTGCATGAACGTAACAATGGAGTTTTCAATATATAAATCAATAGTATAATAGTATAGAAAAAAGTTTCCAACAATCTAAACTGCTAGTTGGAGAGTTTAACACTCGTCTCTGCATTATGGAGAAAACAAGTAGATTTTAAAAGTACAGTATTAATCCAGGCGTGGTGGCACATGCCTGTAATCCCAGAACTTGGGAGGCTGAGGCAGGAGGATCAGTACGAGTTCGAGACCAGCCTGGGCTACAAAAATGAGCTCAAGGCCAGCCTGAGCTGCATAGCGAGACCCTGTCTCAAAAAGACAATAAATAAATAAATAAATAAATAAATTTACAGTATTAAGCATAGATGCTTTATCTAAAATCCCCATTAAACAACTTGACCTGAGCAACATTAGTAAAAATTTGATTCCCCTCCTGTACACATACCCTTCACCAAGCGAGACCACTTTCTGAGATGTAGAATAAGCCTCCGTTTCAAAGCAGTTAAATGTATGGGGTATTATGTATCCTACTTACTGTGACATTAAACAAGAAATCATTTTGATATGTATACTGGTTGGAACTGAAGCAATATCCTTCTAAATAATTCATGTGTCAGAAAAGAAGAAGAAATTTATTGGAAACTACTTTGATCTGAAGTAAAATGAAAATACAATCTATAAAAAAAAAAAGTGTGGACAAACAAAATGTGCTTAGAGGGAAATTTGTAGCAATCAATACTTATACTTTCCAAAGAGCTAAAAATCAATTATTTCAGCAACTGCCTTGAGAATCTAGTAAAAGAAAAGCAAATTACAAAAAAGAGTAAACAGGTGGAAGGAAATAATAGAAACCGGGGCAGCAATCAGGGAAATAGGGAAAATCAATACCAAAAAATCAATGAAACCAAAAGCTTTTTCTTGGAAAAGATTAGTAAAATTGATAAACTTCTAAACAATCTTATCAAATATAGAAAGTGAGCTTCCTGGTCCTGTGACCAGCAGTTTGATAATTGACCGAAGGTCATACCTGACTTTTTTGATTTTATGTATTTAGACAAAATATCTTAATTGGCCTACTTTACCCCTATTTTATATTTGAGAAAGGAATGCAAAACCAAGCTTGATTAAATGCCAAATAACACCAAACGATGGACTACTGGGGTCACGATTTGCAGCATCCCAAAGAAGAGTTGTTGGTAAGAAATGGCAGCCGTCTTTAAATATATTCAAGTATGGAAGTTGCAAAGGTATTGATTGGTCTTGGTGTATGACTCGTGAGAGTATGAAAACAAAAATGGAAGAAGAGTAAAGCAGGAAAAAAATGAGTCCTCAAAAAGTAGAGCGATTTCTGAATTCCTTGTAGCATAATACAGTATTTGATAACCTTCCTTAACATTATCATAGCCTTATAATTCCATACTATCTTCTAAAGGGAAGAACAAGTGTGTATTGATTTCTTTACCTTCAATGTCTCACTGTGCTGCAAATCTTTACATCACACCTTCCTTACAGATATTGAATACAAATGTATTGAATAATGCAGCATGATTACAAGAGAAAACAGAAATAGGGGGAGTAAGGAAAGAGAGGAGAAAAAAGAGAAAACTGGTAGTCACCAAGGAACCCCCAACAGAAACACACAAAGCAGCTAGACACTTCCTCGGATTGGTTACTGAGGCTGGTGATGGAGAAGATGGTACTGCAAGACTTAGGCTTCCCAAAGTGTAGAATGGGAGGCACTACTGCTTATGGCTTGGCCATGACCTGATGTGTGTACTCTTACGACGTGAAGAAATGAAGCTCAGAAAGCTACAGGAAGTGTATACAATTTTTTTTCTTGTTTCAGAACTTTTGTTTGTTTGTTTTTATTTATCTTTATGGCCCCCTCAGCCTGCCCTGTGGGCAGGGCTGGCGCAGCATGTGGTGCCGAGGATCGAACTGCGGTCCCTGTAGCCACCTAAGCTTTCCTAAGCAGGCACTTTAGACCACTGAGCCATCCTGCCAGGCCCTAGGAAGTGTATACAAATGTTAATTGTGATGGCACAGCTTAATCTGTTATGGTTTGTGTCCATTTCTCCCTGAAAAGCTTCATACAGCCCCTAGTTTAAAATAAGCAAAGGATTTCAGGAAACGTTTTCCTAAATCATACATAAAAATGGCCTTCAAGTATATTAAAACATCTTCAAATAACTCCCCAACAGTGAATTGCATCGCTTTCAATTCCATATTGAAAAGTATTTCCAGTTTCTTATGAAAACATAGAGGTTGTTCAATGAATTATTTTTATTATAATTTTCTATTGTCAAACATATCAATATCCTCTTTTAAAAATAAAGTTACATATCATATACATTTATATAAAAATGAAAATCAAACTCACTTTACATAGAAATTTGAAGGGAGAACATATCCTAAACATTGTCATACAACTCAGATATAGAAAATAGTTTATTGATGCTTAAGCATACATTTGCGTAAAAGTTTAAGGTGTAAACCTTGTATAATGAACCATAAATATATTTGTCATGTATGTCTAAGATAATTTAAAATTCAGTGGTCATATAATTTTTTAAATGTTTCTGGGCTCCAGAATATTCTCGGCATGGTGGCTGTTGCTGAGCTACATCGTCATCCAACAAGCATATTTTTTATAATTTCCCTTAAAGAAAATTTTATCATTGTTCCTATCAAAACCTACAGCACTTCTTTGAGATGGTGTCGCATGCTGCACTTTTCATAATTTGATAAATATCTTTTTTTCTGTATGTTCTTGGATTTATATCACTAAGTTGTTATTTCAGAACATTTATTTCAAAATCACACGTAAGGTGAGGGAAGAAGAAAGACATTCATTGGTATAGCAAAACCTTCTATAATTTTAGAAATGCAAAACTTAGAATATCTTTCTTTCCTTATACTATATCCTTGTTTTTCTTTCAAAAGATGAATGTTAATATAAGAAGTACAAATTATGTTTAAAATTGTCAAATACAATTAATTAATGGTAGGAGTTATATAATTAATACTTTGAGCCACAAAAACTATAAAAATTAGTTCTCACCTCTCATTTTAGTATTAAAAATGAAAATGTTATCAACTGTAGAGAGATTTAATTTCCTTTTCATAGTTACTTCAACTGGAAAAGGTTACAGAAATGTGAATGGATCCCACACTGCGCATAAATACATTCTGTCTACACAATATTCAATGATTATGAATTTTAATGTTCATTACAATCAGCTCACAATTGTGCATATTATTCCAATTTCAAAAGCTCTAACCTATGTCAGAACAAATGAAACAGTCATCTAAAACATCTAAAACTTTAATTTTTTTCAAAGAAGGGAAATATTTCAGACATTTGAGATTTAAGATCAACATTGACTGATTTGGTTAATGGTATTTTTGTCTTTTATTTTGGAGACAAAATCTTTTGTAACTTTTTGTTGTAAAGAAGAAACACAAATAAGAAAAAGACAAGGACAAAAATGGAACAGCATAATACAATAAAAGTGGCACAGAATTTCAAAGCAAGAACGTAAAACTAACAATGATTATATTAAATATTGCTATTATCAAATTTGTTGGCCAGACTACCAGATTGATATATGCATGCAAGATTGATCAACTATTTAGAACATTAACTGTTCCTTTCCATAAACCTTGACTCTTTCCCTTGCCCTTTTTAAAATTTACTTGAAGGAGAGTATAAAAATAAGAAATAAGACATTATAAACAAGATGTAAAAAACAGAAAAAAAGAGATGAAGGTATTCAATGATAGATGCTATATTACACTTTACTGTCTTCCATGTAGTTGCTCAGATTACAGATATTAGCAAATAAAATTGGTCAATGTAGAAATGCTAAGCATTAGCTGCTGCCCTCAAAAAATTGATAAAAATTAGCAGTAGAATCAGTTTAGCTATCCTATCTATATACTTACATGATATTTCCCTTCTTAATTTTTCTTTTCTTACTTTTCCTCAGCTTAATTGTTTATTCCTTTTTTTGAGAACAACGTACACATGTTTATTTTATACACATATTGCAAAACATATATATACTGTAGAATGCCTTTTCTTTTTTACTAGATGATTTCTCAAATTTCCACACATTCAAATGGCTATGGACGTTGGCAGCGTCTACATAGAATGTTGTTCCTTTTCCTTTTATTATATCTACTGTCCCTTTCAAAACGTTGTTTATTGTTTTTAGGGTCTTACCCTAGGGAGACCATACGAAGTTTACATGTGTGTGTTTGACTTATTTCTCTGATAAGTACAGTCTTAGTTGAATCCATTTAAAATTTTTAGAAATATTCATATGATTGGTACATGTTAGATACACACAAGAACTCTCATCATAGGGAAAGTATATCTGTACATGACATATCTTGAGGCCTAGGGACATAGTCCAGGGGCACAAGTTCCTGCCTTGCAAGTACAAGGTCCTGAGTTCGGTTCCCCATACCACAATAAATAAACAAGTTGAATGTCTTGATTCTTTGTTTCCCCTCTTCTTGCCCTCCACAGCACCTTCCTTCTTGTCCTTATCTCTGAAGCTTTGTTTCCACTTTTTCTTTCTATTATTTTTTCTTTTCCATCCTTCCTTACCCGATCCCCCTTCTCTCACTTTCCCTTTCCATTTGAACATTTTTTCCTATTTCCCAATATTTACTGTGTTTTGGTCCTTATTTACAAATTCACTTATTTACACACTCACATACCAGAGAAACAATGTGGGATATGAACACATGCATACGGCTTATTTCCCTTCAGAGCATGGTCTCAAGGTACATCCATTTACCTAGAAATGCCTCCAGATTAGCCTTCTTCATGGTAGACTAATGCTCAAGTATATTAAAAAATGCATCTTCTTTCTCTGTTCATTGGATGCTGGGCATCTGGGCTGTTTCCAAGATTTCTCTCTTGTAAACTCTGCTGCTGTACACATCACTGGGGTATGATGGTTTTAATTCTTTATTTTTCAGGTTTTTTATTTGTTTGCTTTGTAGGGTCTCACTACACAGCTCAGACTCATAGTGATCCTCTTGTTTTCAGCCTTCCCAGTCTCCCCACTGCTGGGATTACATGCATGTGCCACTATGCCCGGTGTCTCTGGCTCAGCATACCCGGGAGCGGGGCCAGTGTGGCATGTGGTGCCAGGGATCGAACCCCAATCCCAGCTCTTACCTAAGTAGGTTCTTAGTCCACTGAGCTATCTCACCAGCCCTGACACTTTTAATTCTTTTGGAAAGATATCAAGAAGAAAAATAGCTGGGTCAATGAGAATCTCTAGTTTCTATTCTTTGAGGAATTGAGGTAAAATATTATACATTGAAGTTTTTCATAGAAACCAAAACTGAAAAACAGGAATATATAACTACATCTTGATTTGTATCTTTCAAACAGTTGATTTCTCTTTATGCCCCTGTATACAAGAAGCAGGTTTCCCACAAGAAGCAAGAGTGAAATATCACAGATGTATTCTTTCAATTATACATAAGTGCGGAATACATGCTATATTGGTGATGTGTGCTCAGCCTGAATGTAGTGCACAGGAATGGAAGGGCGAGGAGGCTCTGTTCCGAGGAGTCCTCTGGGAACCCATCCTCCTTTCCTCATTCTTATGTTCTTACTTCACCGCCAATAAGGCTTCTCTGCTCACTCTGCAGCCAGGACTGGGACCAGGGTCTCCTCATAACTGCCAGTGAAAATCCAACCTTCAGATGGACATCCAGGGAGACAATGGATACAGCACATTGTACAAATCATAGCACATTAGACATGCTTTATATTTTGCAAGTTTCTGTGTTACTGTTCTGAGCATTTATTATTATTGCTGTGCTAGAGTTCATATGTGCTAATAATGTTATCAACTTATGTTATAAATAAAAAATAGGATCTCAGGCCAACCTGGCTGTGACCTTTGCCACTCCATGGATTTGCTGGGTAGATTCAGGTGTTCTGGCTGGCTGGAGGAGGGGGTCCCTTCCTCTGTCACTGCTCTAAGTATGTCACTCCTGAAGGCATGCCCTCAGCCCAAGAGGACAACCACCTCCAATAGAGGAGGATGTTTCCTTGGTCAAGTTATACAAGAAGTGGAATTCCCCTCCAAAAATCTCTCAAGAAAAGCAAGCTCCTAACATGTACATGATATGTATTATATATGTTATGTGCATGTGTGTGTGTGTGTAAAATGTGTCTGTATGCTGAGGGTTTGCAGCTTAGTAATCAATTTTTTTCATTTTTCATTCCTCATATTTGTTTACACTGGGCTTTGAACTTCATGTAACTCAATAGTAGCTATTGTTGCAAGAATAAATACTGCTACTAATTTATTTCTTCTATATGTCAATTAGTGTTATTTTAATTAAATCATAGTTAAAAGAAACATGAGATTCTGATGTCTGCCTTGATCTCGCTGTTTTATGTGATAAAAGACTAAAGGTATTCGTTGAAATACCTCCACAATGACATCAGATTCATTAAAGCAGTGGATTCAAGGGCACACCCTGTGTGTGGACTATCAGAACATTCAGCTGTCTGGAAAGAAAATCTGACAAACTCACCGGTGTCATGATGGGAGGCTTTCTGCTGTTCAGTTTCCCACAATATAAGTTCCCTTGAGAACAGCTGCTGCTGAGCTGAGAATTATGACAGATAAAAGATAGCAGGATGAAGGCAAATGACTACCATTATGGCCAAAAAGCAATATCGCATTGCAGTAACAAGTAACTAAATCCCCAAAGAATCATACAGCAAGTGATACGTATAACCCTGGGACTGAGTCTAGCTTGAATTTAGAATGGGGAATGAACATAAAGACAGTGATTTGAAGTCATTTTTGATTTACTCTTCTTCTGTTTTTCTTTAATTTACTGGTAGTATTTACCAAACTTTTAAGCACTTTTCTTGAAGCTTAAAATAGAGTTACAAGGAGAAATGTTAAAAACAGAAAAAGTGTAATATAAATTTAAATTTTTGTATGGTCATCATTTGGGAGGTTTTTGAGGGAGTGGAATCTTCACGGGAAAAAATAGATTTGGGAGAAAGGACAAAAGGAGGAAGGAAAAAGAAAAAAATATCTATATATAAGATTGTTATACTACTGATTGCTATTATTTCATTGAAAACAAAGGTTTGTGCTCATATTGTGCAATCAGTTTTGCATGCCTATACTATATAATATGAGCAACAACTTTGAAGATAACAGCAAGCAATGTACTAACCTTTGTTACTCCCCTAAAATCTTGTTTTAAAATTATGTACCACTTTAATTTTTTTTCAATTTTTTCTGTCCAATCTGAATAAAATATTGAATTTTCACAACAAAATTACATCTCTTTTTCATTCATTCTTGTCTTATTTTTTATGGTCTCTTTCAAGAACTAGATTACTTGTTACCAACAGGTACATTTGCGTAACTTTGGGCCGTAAAACCAATTTAACAAAGGGAAAGTAGGCGTTTTACCTTTGAGACTTTAACTGCTCCACGATATCAGCAGGAAAGCCTGAGTTCCTTGGAGGTGAGCAGACTCAGGTGCACATCTGATTCCTCCCACAGGCCCTGCCCCCTGCCGGGGAAGCCTGGATCTGCTGTGAAAGTAGGATCATCACTTAGATCAGGTGAATTCTGCTATGGTGCCTCCTCTCCTTTCCTTCTTCATCACCTTGTTTATGAACAAGAAATTAGGTGAGACGAAGATGTGCTCCCTAGGTCTCTCGGTCCTTATCTGAAGACAGCTGACTGAGCTCAACCGCAACATCTCAGGATGGGGTCACTTCTTACAAAAAAAATCTTCCTTATTTAAGTTCATTTAAAAAGAAATAATAAAATAATCCAAATAACAGATTGCTGTCAAAACACATCAGTGAGAAAGGGACAGTGCAAAGACATCACATCTTTCAAAGCTATGTTTACTTTTAGAACAACCTTGTTTATTCTCTCTTAAGAAAGTTATAGTGTCTGAAAATGAGTGGACAGATTAAGGTGTGGGCTCCATGTAGCGCCTCTGAGTGGGCCTTTCAATTACTCCGGGGACCAGGCAGTCACATCGCTGCCTACAACCACAGCAAGTGTGGGTGTTTTATGTTTCAGGGAAGCTCAGCTCAGCATAAAATGGTAGAGCAAGTAGGAGACCTTAACTCTCCGTTTATCCACCTCTTCGGACTGCTGTTTTCCTTTTCATTCATTCCTGGAGTTCATTCTATCACTTTCCATATAGCCTTACTTCTAGTTTTCAGAAACTATCAGAAAATAAAACAACAACAACAAAACTCTTCACCAAGTAATAATAAATAAACATGTAATTTGATTGTGAACTCTTTCGTAACATATTAATTGGTTACTTACAGCATGTTAACAAAATACTCTAAGATTTCTATTTCTTTCAAATTAATGTGTAAGAAAAACTATCAAGTTCTATCTGAGGAAATACTATTTAGTACAAAACTTTCAATAGGCGAAAAACATCAGCCAAATTTATCATCCAAAATTTAACCTTTGTTTTAATTTCCTTGACATATCTCCAAAAACATATTTAGTCCTTTTCAAGGCTAAAATCCAGATAACGTAACATCCTCTAAATGATAAAAACTAAAAAATGCATATTTCTGTACAGAAATTATTTCCCTATAAAAGATAAAGAACATAGATTCTGATAAGACAGACTTCACACAAAGTGGGCTCTCAAGAGCACATTAGGATAATTCAAGAGTGACCCAAGATGCTCCAGCCCAGCCCCTGGGTACATGGAGCAGGCCACCAAGACCAGGAGTGGTGGTGCACACCTATGGTCCCAGGGCTAGAGTGGCTGAGACAGGAGGATCACTAGGAGTCTGAGCTGCACAGTGAGAGGCTGTACCATAGATAGAGACAAGCACACACACAGAGAGAGAGAGAGAGAGAGAGAGAGAGAGAGAGAGAGAGAGAACCAAGATGAACAAATCTAAGACTTAGTGTTAAAAATAATAGATATTAGGAAAGTGGAATTTAGGATGTCATACTGTTTCTGGAACATCCTGGAAGCTGTTAGCGAAGTATTGTACAACTGAGAAAGTTTAGTACAGGACCATCAGAGCTACATGAAATCAAATGTAGTATCCCACGTTTGGATGACTATAGCACCAAACAGAAACACACAGTTGAGGCAACATTGCTGGAAATGAAGGGCAGGTAGCCTAGATGAAATACAAGGGGCAGAAAGACCCATTGCCACCCCTATCTACTTCCCTGTTTTGTTGCTCTCAGATAAATATATATATATATATATATATATATATATATATATATATATATATATATATATATATATGAGCAGTGTTATGGCTCATCTCCAGATGCCCGCCAAAGCTGTGTATTCATAGATGGAGCGTTTCAAGAGTGGCATGAGGCCAGCAAGACATGCATTGCTGGGGCTCAAACACGGATCCCTGTGCTCATTGGACGGGCACTTAGACCACCAAGCTATCTCTCCAACCCAGTCAAAGCATTTTCAATCATTCTGTTGGGGTGTCTGTTCTTGATTTGCTACACAAATCTAGATAACCCCCACCCATCCCAACATTCCACTGTCTTGAAATTTCTTCTGCCAGATCAATTAATCTACCACCTTTCTGTCATTTTTTTCTATTTGTTTTTGTTTTGTTTTACTCAGCAAAATAAAATTAAATTAAAACTAAAACATAATACAATACAGTTCAGCGGACTGACGTATCTGCATAGGCAGAGTGCTGTGGCTGGGTTCGATGCCCGAGTGCTGTGTCAGCCCCATCCCCACCCCCCGGAGTGCACTGAGATGGCGATTGTTATGATTTATGTCTAGTTGTTCCCCCAAAGCCTCATGTAATCACGAGGCGGGGGCTTTGAGAGCTTGAGACTTGAATCATGATCCACTGGGATTATGTGTTTTAGTACTGATAGGATTATGGGTCTGAGTAATTCTGGGATTAGGGGTGTGGCCTATGGCAGATAGGCTGAGGCAGATAGCCTGAATGTAATATAAGGAGAGACAGACTCGCACTGTTGCTCTCTGCTCCCCTAGTTGTTCCATTGCCTCTGTCCCCATTGTCGCTGTTCCACCGCCATGAACTGCTGCTCTCTGCCATGTGCCTCTCTGCCTTGGAGCCAGCCGAATATGGACTGAAACCTCCAGCAACTGTGAGCTAAATAAACCTTTCCTTCCTTCATTTTGGGTGTCAAGTATTTGTCCCAGCAATGAGATAAAAGTAACTAAGACAGTGATTGAGACTGGGCATAGTGGCACGCGCGTGTACTTCCCAGTGCTTGGGAAGCTGAAAACAGGAGAATCACTATGAGTCTGATCTGTGTAGAGAGACCCTGTAGAATACGGCCTACATGAATAAAAAAAAATGGTTTTCAATAAATAATAATAATAATAATAATTTTGTGCTGTTTTTAAATTTCTAATTTCTCTCTCTCTCTGTCTGTCTCTGTCTCTCTGACCCTGTCTCTGCCTCTGTTTCCCTCTGTCTGTCTCTGTGTCCCTCTGTCTGTCTCTGTCTCTCTCTGTCTCTGTCTGTCTCTGTCTCTCTCTGTCTCTGTGTCTGTCTCTGTGTCTCTGTGTCTCTGTGTCTCTGTCTCTCTGTCTCTCTGTTTCTCTCTCTCTCTCTCTCTCTCTCTCTCTCTCTCTCTCTCTCTCTCTCTCTCTCCTGTTGAATTACTTTTCCCATTATGGGCTCACAATGCACAGCAACCACAATTTAAGGAGGGCAGGAAATTGGTTTCAGGGAACTAAGTCACTGGTTGGCCCCTCCAAGGCAGCAACACAACAGAAAGTCATGGTAGTGAACTGTGCTAGTTCCTGAGCTGAGCTCCCCAGTGCCCCATGTCACCCACATTGACCAAAACAGGTTTTAGTTACTACAGTTGCCACTATCTCATCTAATACATTTTTTCTAAAAATACAGTGTTTTGGTCATGTTCAAAGTATAATTTTGGTCTTTGTTTTATACAACATATTGGCTTTTCATGTTCAATATCTTTTTATCTTCTTTCAATAAAAGGAATACTATTGATACATGGTTAACATTCATGCTTACTGAGGCCTGGGAGATAGCGCTGTAGCACAAGTGCTGGCCCAGCAAGTACAAGGTCATGATTTTGAAGCCAGGACCCACCAATAATAATAATAATAATAATAATAATAATAATAATAATAATAATAATAATAATAATAATAAATTCATGCTTACTAATTCTATTTTGTGACATTTCTGGGTTTGTATATATGGTTTATTTTTTCCTCCCCATTTTGCGTTATATGTTGTTCCTTCCTTGAATGGGCTTTATCGGATGTCACAGGCATTGTGAACTTGACATTTGAAAGTGATGACCTTTATCGATTCCTTTGAATATTTTGATTTTTTTCTGGGGTACAGTTATGCTGCTGGAGAACTATTTCACTAATTTACCACTTGATGGTAGAGCTTTGCTAGGTGAGCCCAGTAATTCTTTAAATCTAGAGCAAGTTTCAGGAATGCAGGCATCTGGTATTCTTTTGCTAGGATGGTTTCCCACTGTGCAAGTGGAAAGAAAACAGTTCCCAGTTCTGGAGGACTTCGCACTTCTCCTTTCTGCTAGATTCTCTTCTCCAGCTCTAGTAAGTGATTTGAAACAGCATATGAGCATAAAGCGAGCAAAAGCAGGTTACAATTAAGTATAGAAACCTCCCAAAAAAATAAACTCAAAGGCAACTGTGCAAACAAATAATAGCTCATTCCTTGAGGAGATTAAGACTAATAACATTCTATTCATATGATGTGGAAAAAATAAAGATGCAAATTACCAATCTCTTAGACCTAAAAGGTAGACTTTGAAAACATAATTAGGAAACACTAAGAACAAGCTTGTGCCAAAAAATTAAATTGATCAAATTTCTTAAGACACACACAGTTCCAAAACTATTTCAAGGAAAATAATGTGCATAAATCTACAAACTGAAGAAACCAGATTTATATTTTCTTTTTCATAATTTTGTTACATTTAATAAGAAATAACAATGGGACAGTTTCAAAGCACATTAGTAGGACAGCCACAATAATTAATGCAATGCACGTTGTTGTCTTCATAGCAGTTGTCCAGAGTACAAGATGCAGACATGGTCACTTTTCTAAACACTGTTGGTACAAATATTTCCTCTCATTGAGCTAAGAGAAAGTAGTTGTATGCATAGTCCAATATTCCACAATAGTAGGGGGTTATTTGCAGAACTGGCATTGTCAAAAGCTGTTGACTCGAGCCTTTTATAGCTCAACATACTTATCTGGCTTGACTTTTTATGCTTGGTGGTTAAACTTTTCTGCTGGGTAGTTAAGGCCAAGTTGAAACAAGACCTATATAACAAAAAATGTAACTTTTGTATCTGACAAGGTCAGTTAAATCCCTTCAGGATTTACTTTAAACCATGTATAGTGCTTTGTAGAACTATTGTCAGTATAAGCCATTTGGATGAGTCACAGCCATTGCTTGACCCATTTGCTCTCTGTGAAAGCCTGAGAGAATGTTTTCTCTCTAAGTGACTTTCCTTGGGCACACCATACATCATCGATCCCCTTCCTCTGTGACTCCATAATCTTCTTGAACAGAAAACTTGGGACCCCACTGAGTTACAGGTTGTTTCAGTACAGATTCTCTTATGCCCTGAGTCTTCACTGGCCTTGAAGGGCTAGGGCAAAATATTGGCTATCTTTGTAGTCCTTCTTTTTCTCTAATTTTTTGGTCTGCAAATTTAAAAACCTTCCAGAAGAGAAGCCTAGTGATACTATTACTCTACAACATAGGTATTTGAGCTTAACATCACTGTCTTTCTGAATATCAAATGCCTTAGACAACGTGGACTTGGTATTTTCCATCCAGATTTATATTTTCAAACTTTTCTTATAAACAAAACACTAAGGCAAGACAGGATTATTGTTGCATTCTATCAAAAATCTAAGGAAAATATAATAGCTATTAAACAAAAATTATTTTCAATCATGAAAAGAAGAAATTTTCTATTAAATTATACAAATACTCTAATAACAAACCTATAAAAAGATATTGCAAGAAAATTATGAATGCCCCTCATAAATATGAATATAAAAATCTTTATAAATTATCTAACATTGAGTCTTACAATACACAGAAGGAATAAGACATCCAGATGAGCTGAATTTGAAGAAGGCAAGGTTTTCATTTAATATTTGAAAAGAAATCGATGTAATTTGCAAAAGTAGCAAAACAAAAGTGTGTTATTTATCTAACATACAGAAACTATATTTTATAAAATTTAGCATTTATTCAATATGATAACAATGATGAATGATATTAAATTCTATCAATGTAATAAAGGCTGTTAATAGCCTAATGACCTATAATCAATGTTGTACATAATAAGGCAAAGCTGGATCCCTAACTATAGGATTAGAAACAAGAACTAATATCTATTACTTCAAATTTGTTTGAAGGTCTTATCCAGTATGTGATGCTTTGTGTCTAAGTGTTCGCCCAAAGCCTCGTGCGATGACAGGGCAGGGACTTCTAGAGTTTGAGATTAATTTATGATCCACTGGGATTATGGGTGATCCAAGAATGAGATTATGGATCTCAGTACTGATGGGATCATGGGTGTAGCTTGAGGTGGATAGCCTTAGTCAGACAGCCTGAATGTAATATAAGAGACAGATAGACTCTCTCTGGTGTTACCATTGTTGCTGCTCTGCCACCAGGAACCACTGCTCTCTGTCGTGTGCCCTGGAGCCAGCCAAGTATGGACTGAAAACTCCAGTAACTGTGAGCTAAATAAACCTTTATTTCTTTCATTGTGGGTGTCAGGTATTTGTCCCAGCAATGAAGAAGAGTAACTGAGACACTATTTAATAGAGTAAGAAGAAAGAAAATACATAATGCATACAGATAATTGGTCTTTTTACCCTAAGGATGAGCTTTACTTGCTACAAAATTCCTAATGAGGACCAGAGAGATAGTCTAGTGGACTAAGTACCTTCTTGGAACATGCAGGGACCCTGATAACATCTCTGACACCACATGCCATGCTGACTTCACCCTGAGTGTGCCTAGTAGGCCACTAAGACCGGTTGTGGTGGTGCACACCTATAAGCCCAACTCTAGTGAGGTTGTAAACAGGAGGGTCACTACAAGTCCAAGCTGCATAGCAAGACCCTGTACCAAATACATTAAAATTCCTAGTGAATTTACAGCAGCGTTACTATAAATAACAAGAGACCGTTAGTAAATATGAGGTCAGTATACATAAAATAAATTTTAATAATTTTGAAAAGATGGGGAATTTGTAAATCTTGATTTAAGGACTATGGTGGATTAATTAATGATCAACCTGAGTGGAATATTTGGGTGAAATGAGCTAATATAGTTGTGGGTGTGATAGACCAACCTGAGGGCCGTTGCCAGAATGGCACAAAAGGAGAAGATGCCACGCTGTTGATTTTTCTCAGAAAAGCTTGCTGCACACGTGGTTTTTTTGTTTGTTTGCTTGTTTTTGGTATGAACATGGCTGTCGTCTTCACTGTTGGATCTCTGGTCCTTGTAGTCTCCAGTGATGGGTTTTTTTTGTGGGGGGGGAGCTGGTCTTGGCTGTACCTGGGGCTCCTGGCGCAGATCCCTCAGCATTCTGGCACAGACCCATCTCTTTGAGAGGGCAGACTTTCGAGCTTCTACCTCTGGCTTTTGTACCTTCCTGATTTAGATCCTTGATGTGGACTTGCATGCAATACTGCCATGGGATTCATGTCCTGGGCTGGATTCTTCAGGTCGATAGCACGGGGACAGACCTCTTGTTCTCTTCTGCTTTTCACTTTCTGGATGTATGCTCAGTGGGCACCACTGAGCCCACCAGCAAGCTTAATACCTAGAGAGGTTCAAAACTTAGAATGATACTATCAATAGGATATATTAGAATGTTTTTTTATTTATTTATATGGAATTGTTTCCCAGTATGTACAGTCCAACAGTATACATGAGCAAAATACCATTACAAACTTTATTGAAAGGGTGGCAAGATAGCTCAGTGGACTAAGTGCCTGCTTAGGTAAGCGCAGGGACAAGGGTTCAATCCCTGGCATAGGCAGGCAACAGAGTCCAGATGTGGTGGTACATGGCTGTAATCCCCACAATCCCAGTGCTGGGGAGGCTAAAAACAGGAGACTCACAACAAGTCTGAGCTGAATAGCGAGACCCTGTGCCAAATACCTTAGAAGAAAAATACCTTACTGAGGGAAGTTTGTCTTAGTAATGTTCGTATTGCTGAGAAAAAATAGATACCCACAAATTAAGAGAGGAGAGATTTACATTAGCTCAAAGCTTGTAGAAGTTCTCGTCTGCCATTGGCTGACTCCAAGGTAGGCTGGCTTGCCAGAAAGATGTGACAGAGGAGAACTCATTTATGGTAGGGCAGGCAGGATGCAGTAGTCAGTAGTATGGGCAAGCCTGCCTCTCCCTGTTCACCCCCTAAGGCTGGAAGCCTATTGGCTGGTGACACCCACTCCAAGAGTGAGCCTTCCCATTAACCACACCCAGGATTATGTTAAACCAAGCAGTGGACTAATTTAGTTACCACACATCCTTAATCTTTATTCTTACACCCTAGATCCAGGCATGCTGAAAAGCCCTACCTACCATCACACGGGCCTTTGGGGCAATGTCTACATATAACTCATGACATCTGGTTAATTCACAGAGAGCTGTCATATATTTCTCAGTGTTCTGGAAGGTGGAAAGTCAAAGATCAAGGCTTTTGTGGAAGCCTTCTTTCTGTTTCCTCACTGCTGTCCTCAATGTCACATAAACCCTCTGTTACAAGAGCCTGCATTCCTTTCCTGTGAGAGGAGCCCTTATGGACTAGTTGCCTCTTAGTTACCCAACTCTCAGTGCCATCATCTGGACAGTCCCTCAGTTCTCAGACTCATAGTTATCTTCCTGTTTTCAGCCCCCCCCCCCAACGCTGGGATTACAGGTGTATACCACCACACCTGGTCTCAGTGGCAAGCTCAGAGTACCTAGGGGCCAGGGCTGGCGCAGTATGTGGACTGGGGATTGAACCCCGGTCCCTGCACCTGCCAAAGCAGGCACTCAAACTGCTAAGCTATCTTGGTGGCGCATAAATTTTTAAAGAAATAAGATTTTTCAAATAGTTAACTCTAATGACTCTTTAAGCGTTTTCTACTGCTCCATCACACTGATTAAATGCATTAATAAAGTACCCGTCCTTTGATCAAGTTATACTTCTCCTATCAATCTGATAAAGGTTATTTCACTAAATGGTTCCATCCAATTGTATCAACAATTTTTATATACTTTTCGGGCAATAGAAAGTAGAGTAATATCTCCATATTTACAGTTGAATAAATGTTAGGACAAATAGTCTCACTGAAACTTAAAAGTATAAGCAGTATCTCATGATATTTAATCATACAACCATCAATTCAATTCTTTTGTCTAAGGACTAAGTTATAAAAACTGATAAGCATTGATTAATAGACCTCATTGAACAGTATTTATTGACACGTTTTGTCCTTCCTGGAATTCTAGTTTGTGACCTGATATGAAAATAGGATGATTTCAGATCCAATTAATTCAGCTAATGTGAGATGACACATGCTCAAGGTAGGTCCTTAGTCAAATGCTATTAGACTGTCAACAAAGAGGAAAGTCTACCCAAAGAAGACAGCAACTCAGCTACAAGCCAAAGAGAGACAAAGCTTTTGCGCAACCACCAGACAGCAGCATCTGGTCTAAAGCCTTCACAGACCCCCTGGCCTGTCATCACCTTCATTTTAGACTTTCAGCTTCCATGAGTATAAAAGAATAAATTTCTGTTATTTTAGGCCACCCAGTTCATGATACAGCTAACTCCTTAATTTGCTATTATTGACATTGTCATTGTTGTTGTTCATTTTCTTCTTTTTCAGAGTTCCAGTGGTCATAATTATTCATTAACAAACAAATTCACCTACATTGTGTTGTCAAAGTAATGAAAAACAAGTTCAGTAAAATGCTTGTGTGCTTTCTTGAGTCCTTTATTTGATTGACTTTCTTTGTAAAGCTTGCTAAAAATCCAAAGCAATTTTTTTTTTTCCGTAGAAATGCTTTGCTTTTATTTTTAATCTTGAACTATTTTCTTCAGCAACAGGGCTTTAGTCTGCAAGTATTAAGACACACTACTATGAAAATGTGAAATATTAGATAAGGTATTTGTGCTTTTAAATTATTTTGTTGTTTGTCACTGGTGCTTGCTGTAAGTATACTTTCCTTTCTACTGGCAACTAAAAATAAGTACTGTAGATTGCAGTTAAAGCTTAAATCGCATCTCTAATACAGCAGTCATTTTACATTGTGTATGGGTATGTTAAGTCTAAAATGTTTCTTTTTAAGGCATTTACTTGATGACAAAAAATATATACCAAGAAAGAATATACCTATTTTTGGCAGCTTATAACTTTAAAATATAAAAGTATACAAAACTGTGGAAGAAATAACCAAGCTTTTATATTTCAGAGCCCCTAACGCATTCTGTGTTGTTTTAATACATGTAGTGCACATGTTTCAAGCAGATGTGGCCAGCATTTGAGGAGCCATAAAGAATAAGAAGACGTCATTTTAAGCAGTTTAAGCAGGATTTTTAGGACAGTGGTAGTGTACCTATGACACATGTGTCACAGTGCACTGTTTGGATCACTGAAAGGTTCATTATCATGGATTATGGAGATTAGATCCATCTGTTAGAATTTTAACCACTAAAGAAGATTTGATAGTTGTCCCTAAAGGGTAGCACTTACAGTGCTTTCGTGAGTACAATAAAGTACATTTTTCTCAGTAAAATAGTTTCCCTTTTGCATCAGTTTTTCTGGAAGAGTTCTCATTGTTATATAGCTAGGATCAAACTCAAGTTTTCATTTTTGGCAAAGATCAAAATATACTAAGAATTTATTGTACAGTGAACATTTAGATAACAATTTTCTAATCTCGCAATACATACCAATACATACATTCACATAACTTTGCTTTCTAAGGACATCTTTTGATGGCATATAGATAGATAGATAGATAGATAGATAGTCCACAGAATTGAAGACATGAAGATTGCACTCACACTATAGGCACTATAAGCTAACATGATGGGATCTCAGTGCTATAAACTTTTTATACTTCACAAACTAAAAAGAATTGACTGCTTTTTAAGAAGCTGGGATCCCTCCAAGGGAAAAGTAGTGTCTAGAATAAGCCCGTTTCATACATGAGACTGTAGCCATTAATCTCCTACAAAGCCGACTTAGGCAGTTCTCATTAGATTTCTCCCTACCCCATGGACATGATGATTTGCAAAGGTTAAATTGAATCGCAAGCTCTAGCCCACAGAGTTTCATCAGATTCTGCTTCTTCACTGTCATAACTGGGTCTTTCCCAACTAATTAGGTCTCTGCTGTGCGTCTTATTTTTAATTCAGGGATAATATCCAGCCTTGCCTTGGCAAGGGATATAGCTCTTTTCCATGATCAATGCCTCCCTTCTCCTTATAGCAGAGTAATCATCCCTACTCACTTGCTCAGCCTCATTGGCTCTCTGACCTCCACCTGTCAACTCTGCATCTAAAATAGAACCTGACTTCACTCTCTGCCTTAAGTTTCAGAATGTGCCTATCAATCTCAACTTGCCAATGGCATGATTCCCTGGTATCTATTGCTCTTGGCATATCCCATGCAGATCTTTGATGAGAAGCTCTTCCTAAGGCAGACTACAATGTAGTGTGGATTTAAGTTTAGTCACTGGCGGTGTTTCTAACACACAACTCTACATATTACATTTAAAAGTTAATCAGGGAAACAATGTTGATAACATAGTTTCTCAAATGCCTGTTGTAGGGGTTGCAAACTCCTACATAACAATGCATGCAGGGGTGGGGAGATAGATAGCTTAGCAGCATAAGCACAAGCTTCTGAGTTCAAACCCCAGTACCAAAACTAGAAAGCAACTCATAAAAAGAATTTTTGGGTATTAGCTGTCCAGATGAGGTATCTTTTGGAGGGAGGTCTTTGGTTAGGTAAGTGACTGGGTCAAAACTTCAATATTCTTGTGCCGGCCATGTTGCTCAGCAGACTAAAGCACCTGCTTGGGCAGAGCATAGTGGCCAGAATTAGAGCCCCATTGTGCCATGCCGGCCCCATGCCCAGGGGCATGCTGAGACGGTGATTGAGACTGGGTGTGGTAGTGTGCACCTGTAATCCCAGCACTTGGAAGACTGAAAACAGAAGCATCACTATGAGTCCAATTTGTAGACCCTGTACACTCTGTAGTAACTACATTTAAAAAAAAAAAAAAAAAAAACCTTAAATATTCTTAGTTAAGCCATGATAATAAGTAATGAAGGATTGGGTAGCACAAATGAATGAATAATGGTATAATTTAGTGCTTTTTCATAGATGCAGTGAGAGTGTGGTTAGAGTAGGTAGTTTGGGAAGGGATCCCTGAAAATTGTAGGTGACAGGGAGAAATGGATCCCCCCTCTGTGAATACGAACACAAAGATGGGTGAAGAGAAACACAGTGAGATGAGAAAGTGAGAGCTCTAGGCCACTGCTCTGAAGGAATGGCTGAATCTTGAACTTCTTGAATACATTTCTGAAGCTGCTGATTATTTTCTTGCCTCGGTTAAAATTACTTTATCAAGAAGTGTAGGGCAGAACTCTTGAGGGGAAGGAGTCAGGGGCTCAGTTTCTAAGAGAGGTCCGGAAATTATGAAACTTAATAAGCTGTGACTGATGAATTTTTCTAATTAACTACAGGCGGATATCAAAAGACAAAGTGATTTAAGGGTAAGGTGTAAACGTCACAGCAGGTTATTTGCTATTGTGGTAAGTATTAATAGTTGTGTTAATTTGAGGAGTCTAATAGCTTAAATAAGTAACTCAGCAATTCTACATTCTAGAGTGAAAAGGACATGCTCTAGTGCGATGGAGCCCCCAAAAGTTTGAAACAACCAGGAACATGGTTCAACTAAGGAAAGTTGTAAGGAGGGAGCACAGCGGGCCTAGGGAGAAGCTGTGGGAGCTCCAAGCACCAGAAGAGACACGGGGTGGTGGTGTCACATGAGCCCTTTGGAGCTCACACATGGCTTCAGAGGCTCAAAGTAAAACTGCAGCCCTTAGTATTTGCCCTGCTGGGTTGTGGACTTGCCTTGGTCCCATTGCTTTGTATTCCTGTCTGATCTCTTGCGAACAAATCAAATGTCAGGACTGGTGATATAGTTCAGTGGACTAAGGGCTTGCTTAGGTAAGCGCAGGGAACAGGGCTCGATGCCTGGCTATGTATGCCACGCCAGCCCCTCCCTGGGGTGCACTGCACTGGTGATGGAGTCTGGTGCACCTGTAATTTCAGCATTAGGGAAGCAGAAATCAGGATCACTACGAGCCCAAGCTGCGCAGTGAGACCCTGCACACATGCACACACAAACACACGCACACACGCGCGTACACACACACACAAAGACCAAGTTCCTCTTACATAAAGGGATTAGTGTGAGTCTTTAGGGGCTGGGACAAAATGTCATGGTTCTAAAGGGCTGGCCCGATAACTAAGCAGACTAAAGTGCTTGCTTGGGAAGACACAGGGACCAGGGTTTGATCCCTGGCATGCCATACTGGTCCCGCCCCCAAGGTATGCTGCTATTAAGACTGGGCATGGTAGTGCGCACCTGTAATCCCAGCAGTTGGGAGGCTGAAAACAGGAGGATCCCTACAAGTCTGATCTGCATAATGAGACCCTGTTGACCCCGTACTAAATGCATCAAAAAGAAATAAAATAGTTAAAAATTTATGGTTCCACTATAATAAAATATTATTAAACTGGTTCTTATGCATTGTTAAACATGTGTTATAATGTTGTCTGTAAAATGTTTTTAAAAAATAAGCATTTTTTTTTTTTTTTTTTTTTTGTATGTGAAAACTGGCTAAAGAAATGTGTCTGTTTGCCAAGTGGACAAGAGGTAAGTTGTTACAGTTCATACATCCTGTGGACTTGGAGAGTCTAAAAGCTTAATTAAGCAACTTGACAGTTGCCCATCCTGGGGTGTAGAGGACATGGCTTACTGCTCTAAGATGTTCACAGTAGCAAATGACAAGTTTAGAAGTCTAACTAAGTGCTTCAGCAGGGGCCAGGGCCCATGGCTACTACACCCACTCTTGGACGTTGGTAGTCTGTTTATAGTAAAAAGAAAAGCAAGCTGGTTCCCTCCCTTTTGCTGCTTTTGCTGTCTTCTGCCACCTTGCTGTTTTCTTGTTTGTTTATTTGTGCTTTTGTTTGAGGGGGTTGTTATGTTTTGTTTTAATGCATTTAGGACAGGGATACAGCGTCTACCTGGTCTACAGGGCCTCACCATGTGGATCAGACTCCTAGTGATTCTCCTGTCTTCAGCCTCCCAAACTGCTGCGACCACGGGCACGCGCCAGCACGCACAGTCTCAATCGCGGTCTCAGCGCACCCTGGGGGCGCGGCCGGCCCTGCATGCCGGGGATCAAACCCAAGCCACTGCTTGCTGCCAAAGCAGGCACTTTAGTTCCCTGAGCCATCAGGCCAGTGTCTTGCCACCATCAACTATGGTCCTTCTGTCATGTGCCACCCTGCCTGGCAGCCAGCTGATTATGGACTGAAGCCTACAAAAGTTTTGAGCTAAGTAAACCTTCCCTTCCCTAGTTTTTGGCATCAGATACTTGTCTCAGCAATGAGAGAAGAGTAATCCACACAGTGAGCTTCAAATATTGCGGGCTTGTCAAGCGCTAAAGGAAAACTGACACATTGGGCATAAAATCTTGTAAAAATGCATTCCGTAGGAGCTGTGGGGTCCCTAAATAGAATAGAGAGGAAAATTCCAGAAAGAAGAGAAAGGCCGTGCTACCTCATGAGCTAGAAATGCTAAATAGGAGAAAGTTCGAAAACAGCCCACTGAATGGGCAATTGAGAAATCATGGGCGATCTTCTGCAGCACTGCTTAAATAGCGTGATGGAGTGAAGGCCAAGTCGTTGAACCATGGGAGGCTGAGGTCCATGCGGTTGAGTTAGTCAACAGATGAAAAGAAAATAATTTTGTGCCTTGGTGCAGGACAGTTTTGAAAATGCATTTTAAAATGGAAAGCACAAGAAAGTCATGATCCTATTTTTTATAAGAGCAAAAGAATGGTGAAAACAACTGTGAAGGGCAGAATTTTATTTTATTTTCTTCCATATGTATGTATGTATGTATGTATGTATGTATGTATGATTCATTTATTGTGGCTGGTTCAACCCATGCAAGGGGCAGGATGTGGTGCAGGGATCACACTGCAGTCCCTGCATGCTTGTCCAACCTTACCTAAGCAGGTGCGTTAGACTGCTGAGCTATCTTACTGGCCTTGATGGGCACCATCTTAAAATGTAGAAAAGAAAATCAAGTATAAAAAAGATATGTACAAGTCATGGTTGAGAACATAAACTGGTGCATATTTTCACAGTAAATTTGGGAATATTTTTGAGAAACATATTAGTATTCCACATAAAAATAATTTATGTGATTCTATACTAAATCATTCATTATATTACATAACTTCTATGATGCTTTCTTAAATATATAATCAGATATAGTAACAGAAAACATGGGCGAGGGAGATAGCTCAGCAGCATAAGAGCCTGTCTGGCAAGTGAAAGATCCTGAGTTCGAGCCCCAGTGCACAAACACACACACAAAAAAAAGAAATAAAAAAAATGCAAGTATATAAAGCAAATTATATTATAAATACATCTCAACTGAAACAACTGAAGAATCTCTGTGTAAAAACTCAATAAATATATATGAATATGCTGAAAAGTTATATAGTCACTAATACTTATGAAAGATACATAGTCATAGAAATTTTCAAAATGTCGTGATTATGTGATAAAGGAAGATGCTTTACTAAGGAAGTAAGTACAGAAAGGCAAATACCAAATAATCTTTACTAAGTATGTACTCTGAGAATACTGAATTCATAAATAAATGGGACAGTGGTTAGCCAGGATGGGAGCGGAGTAGTAAGGACAGGGCAAAGATGCTCAAAGACAGAGTAAATTCATTCTAGTGGCTTACTGCACAGAATGGTGAATAACATCAATAATAACATTTATTTCAAAATTACTAGGAGAATAAATGTTATACCTATCTAGTATAAAAATAAACATCTGTGGTAAAAGATATGTTAGTTAACTTGATTCACAATTTAGTGTGTATAGACATACATACATATGCATATCATATATATGTATATGTATGCATATATATAAAACAAGATATCACATGTACTCAACAAGTACATGCAAGTATAATTTGTCAAGTAAAAATAAACATGTCTTTTGAAAACCAAGATGCAAGTATTGCCAGAAGTTATAGCCATTATTTCATAAAATAAAACTTCTTACAGCAGTAATAATAATACATTTAATTTGAAAACATTAAATCTTTGAAAGGTAATACATTCATGTTATTACACTAGATCAACCTATGAGTGATGGCTAATTTTGATGTGTATTTTTGATTGGAAAATACCATGTAGGATACAGCAGATTTGCAGCTTACAGGGATATCAAAGCACGCATGAGGAAAACAGAAAAGAAGCTCTTAATCAAATAGCAGAGGTTTCTGGGGCTAGAATGCCAATGGATAAAACCACAATCTCCCAAAATGCCAGGCATTTGAAAGGATTTGATTGAGTGGAGGGCATTAGGTGAGTTGTTGTCTATGACTCAGCATCCCGCCCTTGTAGTCACAGGAGGTCATTCGGATAATAATGATTGTTTATTGATCTACTCCTAACATATTTTTGTGTTTCTCTCTCAAAGTCTCATCTTTGGGCTGAATTGTTTGCAATGTTCTCTGTGACTGTACAGTTTCACGACATCGTTGGTTCCACCATTATTTCTCTCTGACCTTCCTCTTACGGATGAAGATCTAAGCCTCTCTATTTCTATTCTTTACATCCTCCTTAAGCCAATGGCTTAAAAAGACTTTTAAGGGGCCCGGCGGGATGGCTCAGTGGTCTAAAGCGCCTGCTTGGGAAAACTTGGGCGGCTTCTGGGACTGCGGTTCGATCCCCAGCACCACATGTTGCGCCAGCCCTGCCCTTGGGGCGGGCTGAGCCGGCCATTAAAATGAGTGAATAAACAAACAAAGGTTCTGAAACAAGAAAAAAATAAAATAAATAAAATTTAAAGAAATATTTCTTAAAAAAAAAAAAAAAAAACTTTTAAAATGGCCTTAAGTCAAAACTACATTCTATATTGCTACCAGAACTCATGCATATATTTGAAAGTAGATTTGTGAGATAACAACTTACCTGAAGTATACACCCGTGTTGCTGTTTGGTTTTGTCTCATAAAAGGAACTTTCAGTCCTCTAAATTGATTCATGACCTACAAAGAGGTTTCTTCCAGAGATGTGAGATCATAATTAAAGTTTTTTTTCTTATTTCTGCTGTTGTAACTTCAGTTTTACAAAAAAAAAAAAAAAAAATTGCATTAAATAGAAATCTGAATCTCCCCTCAAATCAGGACTCAAAAACTTTGCTATTTAATAACTCTTGCGCAAGGACTTACATAGAGTTCAAATTTTCAGTAATTGAAAGTGATGATAGCTTGTGATAGCGATGAAAGCTCGATAGTTCCCTCCAAGCCTGCTTTAATTCTGGGGACTGCAGCAAATTGATGGTCCTGCGCACTGCGCAGCCCAATAAATCAGAAACTGGGACTTCAGTCTTGGGACATTTTTCTTTCTTCCCTACAGACAGCGAACTGCCAGACTTTGTCCATTACATCTCATCATTGTTCCTTTTCTCTTCTTCTTTTTCCTTGTCTTCGTGAGACAGGGTCTTGCTGGGTAGTTCAGGCTGGCCTTCAACTCAATTTGTAGCCCAGGTTGTTATCAAACTTGCAATGATCCTCCTGCCTCAGCCTCTCAACTTGTGGGATTACAGGCTTCTGCCACCACATCCAGCTGATCATTGTTTCTTAATGTTTAGTTTTTAATCCCAGTGAGCGACATCTTTGAGCCCCATAACAATTTCTAGTACCCAGAATGCTCCCTTGAATTCTAGTTTATCCTGATTTTAACCGATTGCATCTAGATGTATTTGGGGATAAGAAATTTACAGTATGTTCCAAATCTTGGATATGTCTGTGATGTTAATAGCATGAAGTTTTTAAAATGGGGATGTACTCTTCACACTCACATTCAGATTTGCCTCTCAACCAAAATAATGGCACTATTCCCTTTGCCCTTAGAGTCTTCTGCTCTGTATCCATAGTTTTATGCTCTGTACCCATAGTTTTATGGGGTTCAAGAACTCTTGCTCGACCAGCTGTTCTTCCACATCCTTCAGTGCTCATTATTCAAATTAAGGTAAAGTTAACTCCTTCAAAATGACTCATTCATTCCCTGTAGTCTGGGGGAGGGAGTATGCCACAAGTCCATTCTTTAACTTATTTTTATCATAGAACGAATCGCACTGTTTTAATTTCCCATGTACTTAATGTGTCCCCATGAGAACTTCGCACAGAAAGGGACACTTTCTTGTTCAGCACTGAAACTTCCTTCCAGTGCAGAGAATGACAGCTGCAAGGGAAAAAATAATAAGCAACATGTACAATCATTTATCCAAAATATTTAATATTTCAGTATTAAAATGTAAGATTCAGAGGAAATAAATACCTCATTTCCCAACCTGAAATTTAATTGTAAGCCGTATAAGATGTTTACTGACAAAATCAAAGGGTGAGAAACAGATTGTGTGTGGCAGATAGGGAACTATATTAATGCTGATAAAAGTGGCCAAAGTGCAAGGTGCAAATTATAGCACTACATTTTTAAAGTTCTGATCAAATACCTGGTGCTGATGCCTAAAATATTACATTCACAAAAGTAAAATCAGAACCATCATCCTAGAATATTTTCCAGTCAGAAAGGGAATCTGTAAAAGACAGAGCAGAGTGCCTTGATTAAAAATATCCTGGAATGCACCGGGCGTGGTGGCGCACGCTTGTAATCCCAGCACTCGGGAGGCTGAGGCAGGAGGATTGGTGCTAGTTCGAGACCAACCTGGGCTACAAAAGTGAGCTCAGGACCAGCCTCAACTGCATAGCGAGACCCTGTCTCAAAAAGACAAAATAAATAAATAAATAAAAAATAAATAAAATAAAAATAAAAATAAAAATAAAAATATCCTGGACTAGAGAGATAGCTCAGTAACATAAGTGCCTGGCAAGCACAAGGTTCTAAGTTCAATCCCCAGTACAAGAAAAGAAAAGACATCCTATATTTTCTATTATTAAATTAGGTTATTCTATTTCATTTTAGAATTTTGACATGATTATTATAGTTTCCCATTGTCCACTAAAATATCAATTTTACTCATATTTCTCTGTCCATGTTAAGCCTGGTTATTTTAATGCCTTTTTCTGACAACTCCATCATCTGAATACTTTCTGGATTTGCTTCAATTTTATACTGTTCATTACGTTTTTGAAGTGCATTTCCTGTATCAGGTTAGAGTTGATTGAGTGGTGGATACTGTCCACAAACACTTTAAAAAACAGTGGCAAGGGCTGGGGATATGGCTCAGAGGCATAAGCAACTGCCTGGCAAGTGAAAGGTTCAGAGTTCGATCCCCAGTGCTGAGAGAAAAAAAAAAAAAAACAAAAGGTAACTAAAACAATATCAAGCCCAGGAAAATGCTACTTTTATTCCCATAAAAAGTGTGCTTTGGATCTGCTAGTTTCCTGGGTGAGAAGAAGAATCACTGTGGAAGAGTCACGACCCAACTGGGATCACAGAGATGACCAAAAGCCAAGTTACAGTCGGGGTGAAATCACTCCTGCTCTAGATCATGTATCTCTCCGTCTCAATGCACAAAAGCACATTCCCACGCATGCCCTACTTGGTAGCTCTTGACTCCAGCATCTTATGCTTAGCAATGTAGGAGTATTGCTCAACTTCTTAACTTGTCCCTCTCCTTCAGTGGACAGGCACTTCCAGGATAGTCTCAGTCCAGGTGCACTCTGTTCTCATGCTATTCTTCTGCCCCTTGGGCTCTACTGTGTCTTGTGCCCTGATTCCAAATTTCTGCCCCATCTGGGTGTCTTTCTCTGCCTCCATACAGGTACACAAACATCAACATAAGTATAGGTTCAGGCCTGGATCTCCATTTAGATGACTTTCCTGTTTGTTCTCAGTCAGTGGTGAATCGGGCTGATGAAATTCACCACCACTGGAAGCAAAACTTCTGAGCTAATATTAAATAACAGAAAATGATTTATAAAAATTCTTTAAAAATTAATTGACTTCACTTCTCTTTAAACTATTTTTGCATCATGTTTTTCAGGTGGTTCCTGAATTGGGAGATGATTTCATTTTATCTTCTCAGTTTGTTGCTTTCTGACCCATGTAGGAGGTATGACTTTGAAATCCAAATACATTTTAGGTTCAGGACCTTTCTTACAAATTATCAGGTAAAGTCTTTATTTCTTGACTTACAGTTTAAATAGTTCTATAGTAAATCCTAGCTCAGTTACCAATGGAAGATTTGTATTGAAGGTTTTTGGTTCTACGCTACCTTTTATAGATTCAATGACAGTCTTGTCCTGTCTCCCCAGAAGATGTTAGAAAGCAAGGATGTTACTTATGAACATTATATTGGACATTATGTCGCTGAGATACTAATTCCTTTTCTATCTTAGCCTCAGAATTTCCTTTAGTTCCTTGAATACTCAGTCATTAAAAAAATAATACATTCTATGCAGAATGTGGGTCTTTGTTTTTTGCTGTTATTGTTTGAGTTTTTTTAAATTTTATTTTGTACAGAGTCTACAGGGTCTCACTATATAGATCCGAGTTGCAGTGATCCTCCTGTGTTTAGCTTTCCAAGCCCTGGGATTACAGGTACACTCCATCGTGCCCAGTCTCAGTTGCCAAGTTGGTATGTCATGGCACATGGAACCAGGCATCAAACCAGTTGTTTATGTTTTGTGACAGTAACGTTTTTAAATTAATTTGTATAATTCATTGCTGAAATTAGATGGCTATGTCAAAATTTTACATACACTGGTACTTCCAGAATAACACAGCAGTTAACCATTCATGTAAACAGCTTTGAAGACACAAAAGTCACACAAATCATAACAGACATGAAATGGGAGGATATGAATTAACATACTTTTGAAAGGAAGTAAAATAGAGAACTTGTCCATGATCAGTGGATGCTTTGATCTAAACTACAATAACAGTGTAAATCACGATTCATGCTAGAATGAGGTGGAACTCAACACAAGATTCACAATCATAGGGCTCGGAAGAAAGCTCAGCCATCTAAGCACCTGCCTGGCAAGCAAAAGGACCCAGGTTCAATCCCTGGCACTGTATGTGGTGCTGGGCCCAGAATCCCAGGCACACCATACCAGCCTCTGAAAGCAGGCATGGTAGCGCATGCTTGTAATTCCAGTGCTGGGGAGGCTGAAAGAAGAGAATTGCTATCAGTCTGAGCTGTGTAGCTAGAGCCTGTATCAAATAAACAGATTGATTTTTTAAAGTGTTTTTTTTTTTTTTTTTTTTTTTTTTTTTTGTATTTTTTAGGGAAGGGTCTACAGGGTGTTCAAGGTCTCACTACTAGATAGGACTTGTGGTGATCCACCTGCTTACAGCCTCCAAAAATCCTGGGATTATAGGCACACGCCACCACGTCCAGTCTCAATTGCCATCTCAGCACACTCTAGAGGTGAAGCTCGCACGGCAGGCCTGGGGATCGAACTCCTGGCCTCTGCACCTGCTTGCCAGTGCTTTAAAACACTGAGCTATTTGGCCGGCCTTTAAAAAAATTAAAGAAAGATTCACAAACTACAGAATCAGCCACACTCTTGCCTGTGGGAACCCTGTCAGAGCTGTCTGCTCTTTACAGTACACAGACCAACTTGGCCCCTCTCGCGTACATCCAGGCACCACAGCCACTTTTATTCTCTGTCAACTTGGAGATACCAAATTTACGGTTCTGCTGACTGAATCTGGGCAAGAAGCAGAGTAATCTTTTCCTTCAGTGTCTCAGAACACACCGTTTATATTAGAAATGAAATCTGAGAGAGTCCTAGGTACAATTTATTTGTCAATTGCGGTGTTTTTATGAGCTCCTTTTAGACAAAGAAAAACCGTAAACTGCATCTTATTGTATAGTAATAGGTGTCTTTCCACAGAGATAGCCAGTCAATAAGGGCAGGGAAATGCCCCTGCCTACCCAGTAAAGCCGTTTTATACAGACACTGCAGGGTCATGAGAATGTGCTGAAGGAGCACACACATCTGAACTGCATCATTTAAATCTGAGGAGAGTCCAGTTTAACGTTAGTACACAGGAAAAAGAATTTCCACTTGGTCTATTGACAAACTTCAACTCAACGCAGAATGGTCTTGCTTTACAATGAATAAATCACTAGCAGTGGCAGAAAAGAAAGAAAATGCTGCGTGGAAGAGAGACCGAGCATCTCCTGAAAGATTGACTGAGAAATTATATCAAAAAGGCCCCTTTATTTCTAGGAAATATTAACTATTTTCAAAACATCCCACTTATACAGGTATGAGACAAACTAAGATATTTGGGTTATACTATCAAATATGAAGTTTAGGGGACAATTGTGATCTGGCACCCTGAGATACTAAGTCCTTTGGGCTACAAGTTCAAGCCCCGAAAGAAAAAAAAAAAAATTAAAGATCTGGGGCTGTAGCTCCATGCCCCATCAAAACTAAATAGAAAATTAAAGAAAATGAACAAATATTTCTAGATTAAAAGAGATGTTTTCCAATAAATGTGGAAAAAGAATGATGTAGCTCAAATTGAATATCAGAGTTCAGTTCCTTGATAAAATTAGTTCCCTAAGAAGAAAATTAAGCACATGAGCAAGAAATGAAAAGGATCCAGTGAAAACGAACTATAAATGCAGGTGCAAAGCATGACAGACGAGGGCCAGAGTAGACAGGCAACACAGGAGATACAGACGCCATTGCAGAGGAAGCAAAAGGAAACGAAGCAGAAGCTGATCATTGGTATACTAAAAATAATAATTATTCATGTTGTAATCAGTTGTTCCTTTTGAAGAAAATCTATTTGCAGTTTCCTGTGACCCTGGGTCCTATGAGGAAATAGAATTAAGCCCTGCTAGGCTTCTAGGGAAATTTGTCTGCTTTTCTAATAATGTAAATCCAAATGAGAAGAACACCTTATTTAAAATAGGTCGAGAAATGGAAGGGTGTCCATCTCACAGGACAGAAGAAAAATTAAATAATTGAAGTTAAAAGGAAAAAAAATTGTCCTCAACCAATATGCCTCCTAAGACCACCAAAAACCCAGCTAGGGCTATAGCTTAGTGGCCTAAACCTTGCCTGGCAATCACAAGGTACTGAAAGCTTCAACAAAAGGAAAAGCTAATGTTTAGTTGTTTGACCAATCTTGGATACCTATATCTGATTGATTATCTGAGCAACAAATTTGTGACAGCCATTGATAATTTTCTATTCTTTTTGTGTGTGGATTGTAAGGAAGGGTCCACAGGGTGTACAGGGTCTCACTATTAGATCAGACTCAGTAGTGATCAACCTGTTTACAGCCTCCCAAGAGCTGGGATTACAACTGCCTGCCACCACACCCAGTCTCAATTGCTATCTCAGCAGGCCTGAGCATGGAACCACAGCACTGTGCCTATTTGCAGGTACTTTAATCCACTGAGCTATCTGGCCAGCCCTATAATTTTCTATTCTTGTTTTAAAATACTGTACCATTTATATTGTGTGTGTTGTTTTGTTTCTTTGTCTTTGTTATTTGTTTCTGTTGCTATTTTTTGGTTTTTACCCTTGGAAATGACAATTAAAAAATAGAGCCGAGCGTGGTGGCTCACACCTGTAATCCCAGCACTCAGGAGGCTGAGGCAGGAGGATTGGTGCGAATTCGAGACCAGCCTGAGCTACAAAAGTGAGCTCAAGGCCGGCCTGAACTGCATAGCAAGATGCTGTCTCAAAAGGACAAAATAAATAAATAAGAACATATACCGGTAAGTGAAAAAAGCCAGACTACATATGCAAATATCATATAGTCTCCCTAGTGTAACAACTCAAAAGAAGAAAAAATAAACAAACAAACACAAAATTTTGGGGGTAGCAGGAATCAAACTAAATACATATATAAACAAAAAACACAAAACCACTTCACTACTGTGATATACCTGTTTTCTAGACCTTTACAGATCTTATCACTTAGTTGTCAGAGGAATTCTACCAAGCTGGTACTGCCATTCCTTTGCACTGACTGATTAACTTCACATCACCAAGAGAGGATAAAGGCAGAATTTTAAACTTATCATTGTGTTTTCTGAGACCTTGCACTTAATAACCTTGATATATTACCTGAATTTCTTGTAAAATATCAGATTTTTTTTTTTTTTTTTTTTTTGAGACAGGGTCTCACTATGCATTTCAGGCTGGCCTTGAGCACACTTTGGTATACCAGGCTGGTCTCAAACTTGCACTGATCCTCCTGCCTCAGCCTCCCGAGTGCTGGGATTACAGGTGTGCGCCACCATGCCCAGCTCATAATATCAGAAGTAATTTAAAGATCGAGATACTAGAGCCAGGAGTGCTGGCGCACACCTATTATCCCAGCACTTGGAAGGCTGAGGCAGGAGGATCGGTGTGAATTCAAGACCAGCTTGGGCTACAAAAGTGAGCTCAAGGCCAGCCTGAACTGCATAGTGTAACCTTGTCTGTAAAAAAAAAAAAAAAAAAAAAAAAAAAAAAAAAAAAGACAAAAAAAAAACAAAAGATAAAGAAGAAAGAGATACTAGAAAGGATAAAAAGGAAGAGACCTTGT
>PVJA010019673.1:0-2500 GCA_004027025.1 Myocastor coypus | reverse complement strand
ATTAACATAAAGTTGATGGAAAATTTCTTGTCTAGCTTTATGTTCAACTTTAACATATTTCAATTAATCTCCACTTAGATATCGATGTTACTTTCCTCATGTGTTTACAGGTTTCTTAATACAATTAATCTCCCAGATGAACTTGGCGAACCATCACTACTAGAGGGCAGTAACATCTTGCTATTTGTCCAGAGGTTCATGGGTAAGATTAGCCCCTTGCCAAATCATGCAGAGTTCCGTATGACGCAACCCCTAGCTTTATGCTCTGCGAAATGGTAAAGTTAATCTAAGAAATCAATGTGGTCTTCATATTTGCACTTGAAACAGCACCCAGTCCTTTGATCTAGCTCCGTGGATAAGCAAGAACCACTAATTAACAAAACAACTGATGAAATTAGGTTACAACTCAGTTAAAGTGGTCTCGAAGAATCAAATGCTAACATTTTTTAAAAGTTCATTCCCTACTCAGATTGTTATGGGATTTTTCTTTAAAAAGCTATTGAAACGTGCTACTTCATATAAGATAGGACAAATGTGTACTACAAAATCATGCATCAGCCCAACTTTCCAATATTTGATTATTCACAGGAAAATAAACCAAAATGAGAATTTTGCTACTCCAAGGAATATATGTAAAACTGACCTTGTTGCTCAGCAACACTAGAAAAACTAGATGAGAAACTTTGTATACTGCTCAGCCATTCCTTAAACATGTAATTCCTGGCCTGCAGCGATTAGCTCAGCATTCCTTGTGAGCAGAGTTTTAACAGTCAGGAGATGTGACTGTATTTAAGATTCCTTTTGCCAGTCACTAGTGCATTGTCAGCAGCAGCTACAGAGCAGCTTTATGTGCATTCAGAGACCGCCAGGAAATTAGTTCTGCTTGACTAAGTCAGCACTGTAGCCCAGGGAAGGAGGATCACCCACTTCCTTAAGCCATTGTTTATTTCTTGTTGTGATAACAATATTAAATATGATAATCCCAGGGTAAAATAACACTTGTGCTATTACAGTTCATGTAAAAGCTAACTCATCCGCAAAGGCGTAAACCATGGTATAGATGTCACATGACGTTTCAGTGTCCTCCACATAGCATTCTTTGGCTTTTGTACCTCCGTCCAAAGTGCTTGGCTGCCATTGATAGCTGAGTGTCTTCAAAGCTTTTCAACTGCATGAAGCAGTAGAATTCAGAGAAGTGAGCATTTATTGAGAACTAAAATTAAGACTGTTCTTTAAAATTAAAGCACATATTTTAGTTTCTGTGGTTTTCTAAGGAAAAAAAAAAATAGCATGGCATTATGACTTTCCTGTCCGGCTTCGTCGATAGGCTGCAGCCCAAGACAAAGGCGCCACGGTCCCTTGTTTCTCTATTGCCTTACTACTGCCCACGCTTAATTCTCACTCTCCCTTCCCCTAAACCATGTTATGATTTCTTTCTTTCTTTAAAAAGATAATGGAGGGGGCTGACGAGGTAGCTCAGCAGATTAAGTGCCTGCTTGGCAAGAACAGCGACAGGGGTTCAATCCCCTGCAAGTGCCTTGCAGGCTCCTGCCCCAGGCTTGCAGAGCCGGCCACTACGTCAGTGCACACCTGCTATGCCAGCACTGGGGAGGCTAAAAACAGGAGGATCACTATGACTTCCAGCTATGTGGTGAGACCCTGTAACAAATACATTTAAAAAATAACTTTAAAAAAAGATAAAGGAAGTGTTACTGTCCTTGGGTTTATATAATGGGTATTGTTTCCCACTTAAACTCTAGATTACTTATTTAAATAATGCTTTTGCATATTCTTTAAGATTTACAAGGAAAATTTGTGCAGTACTACATGCTACATGAGAGCAGTCCCATGCCTACCAGGAGTGACTTTGACTTACTAATACACTTCTTAAAGATAGTTCAACATACAGCATCTGTACCACCTCAAATGATTTACATATCTAATAGCACGTGTGCACACACTTATTTTACCTGAATAAAATATCACAGCCTAAGAGTGTGGGGGGAGAGGATTTGAGATATTCAAAGGGTAAATAATCATTTTATGTTTTTTGTGCATACTGTGTACAAGTGTGTGTGTGTGTGTGCACACGTGCGTGCGTGTGTGTGTGTGTGTTTCTTTGTAGAGTGCCCAAAAGATCACTAATTGTCACCTTCTAGATCTCAAAAAGTGGTAGGAAAGGACAATTTAGACAATGGCTAAAAATTGAATTCAGAGATTGACGAAGCACTTACCTAGAGCTAGAATTCAATTTGCAATAGTGAATGTAGAAGTAGAGGTTGAAGTTCTAACCCTTAATGTTACAATGTTTTTGGTTAAAAGACATAAGATGAGCCGGGCGTGGTGGCTCATGCCTGTAATCCCAGCACTCGGGAGGCTGAGGCAGGAGGATCGGTGCGAGTTCGAGACCAGCCTGGGCTACAAAAGTGAGCTCAAGGCCAGCCTCAACTGCGTAGCGAGACCCTGTCTCAAAAAGACAAAAAAAAAAAAAAAAAAAAAA
>PVJA010019672.1:0-38072 GCA_004027025.1 Myocastor coypus | reverse complement strand
TACCAGCATTTGGAAGGATGGAAGGTGCTCAGATGTAAACATACAGCATTGCACAGATGAAGCACACGCTCGACCACAGAGCTGCCATTTTTATTTTGCAGCTGTTCAAAGCTGGCTCAAACGGATTCCGTAGTTTCTCCATTCCTTGCTGTGTTCTCCCCAGATCTTAGTGCAGTTGAGTGAAATCTTTGCTTCTGGGCGTGCGAGTGGGAGATGGCTTCTGCAGGTGGAGCGAGTGAGCTGTGTCTTTGCTATCCCCAGTGCGAGTCTTCGTTATCCCCAGGAGGCAGCTGTTCTGTGGTCCAGCAATCTGTGTCCATCCACCAAAGTGGCAGCGCTCTGGGCACAGGGCTTTCATCTGTCTGGTTTCCCATCATTTCTTGAAGAATAACAACTCCATCTTTAATGAACTGACATTAATCCTAAAGGGCCAAAAATGCTTAAGTGATATAATGCTTTATTATGCTCCTATTAATTATTTGTGACACTAAATTTCATGGGAAGGAAGTACAACCAGGGAGAAAAGGTAGATAATGGAAAAAGGTTGACATGCTGATCTAACACAAAGTAAATCATTCTAAATATGGCTGAACTGAGTGCTTCGAAGAGTGAATGACTCTAGTCTTTTTTTTTTTTCTCTAACTTTCCATTTTTTACTGCATGCTTTTCAGTATTTCCTGAGATCAAAGCTTTCACGAGAATCATCTCTACTCTTCTATGTGCTATGTGCTAAAAGCATTAGGGGAGGAGAGAGAGACAGAGAGACAGAGAGACAGAGACAGAGACAGAGAGACAGAGAGAGACAGAGAGAGAAAAACAGGAGGAGAAGGAGAAAGAAGAGAGGAGAAGAGAGGACAGGAGAGGACAGGAGAGAGAGAGAGAGAGAGAGAGAGAGAGAGAGATAAGTAGATAGGCAGCCAGGTGGACAACTAACTAGGTAAAGTTTATTACATCTGTTTTATGAATATTTCCTATTTATGAGAAAAAGGAATTGGCCTAGAGTTAAATGACAAAGTCAGATGGTGTTATTTGTCTCTGAGAAGATATTTGAGCCCTGTCCTCCCACTCCTCCCTTGGGAGGAGACATTGAAGCTGAAGGATCCCACACTTCAGTCATAGAGGGTCTCTAAGAAAAGAGCAAAGTCCCAGAGCTCTGTGCTTGAGCGCAGCACAGGAGCAGGAGCGCATCGGTGACAATGGGCTTGCATGGCGGGAGGCTTTGGGATGTCTAGCCTGTGGCGCTCCTCCATAGGTTGGTATAGCTTTATTTCTTCTAAATTCAAAAGTAGATTAGGCATGGTTAAGAACTTTCTCTGACACTTCCAAAGGACATTGAGAAAACTGAGAGGACACAGGCCCTGAAAGGCTTGTGGTTGGGATGGAAGGAGACATCAGTCCCTTGCAGGGACTGCTCAGCCTCAGAGAATTTTGCAGGCATTTGTAAGGGAAAGTAATAATAAAAAAGACAAAGGGTCATCAGTAAATTTTCTGTTAAGATACGTGTAATTTTTATTCAGTAGTTATTCAGTTTTATTCAGTAGTAAGGTGGACATTGTGACATGTTTTTGTGCAGCTAATACTCTGTTAGGGATCTCTGCTCCAGGACAGGTCCTCTGCCATGACCTGCAGGTACATGCTCTAACTGCTTTGGGTGTTACTTTGCCTAAAACACATCAAATATCTAGTTCGTTAGTGAACTGTCAACTGTAGAGCTTTGATAGTGAAATCTTTTTAAATGCATGAAATATGTTGGCTCTATGTTTTCTTTGATAATACTAACTATATTATAGAATTGTTTGAATTAAATATTTTAGGGATTATTTTTTCTGTCTGCTTGGTTTCATTCTGGTAGGAGCCTAAATTAAATGCCACACAAAACAGACTAGGTTTTGTTCCTAATCTGCAAGTCAGATTAATTGAAGTTTCTGGCAGTCAGTCACATACTGAGAAAATTCTCCAGAACCCAAGACAGTGTAAAGTTAGTAGGAAAAATTAAGAGAGGTAATATTCCCGAGGTCATTATCATCGTCTTCAAACAAAAGCCTTGGGTTCCCTTGCTCAGTCTAGCTTTCCAAGGATCACTTCATCATAAGAGGCCTGGAAGACAGGAATGGTACTTCTACCTAGAGCAACTGGCAGGGCTGCCTGCAGCAGGAATTGACAAACAGTGGTCAGTCGGGCATTCAGCCTCTGCATTGTCTTTGCACCTTCTATGAGCGAAAGCCATTTGAAGCTTATGAAAGAAGTACAATAGACAAATAATGAATCAGAATATGAAAACAGAGACTATACTCAGTTAACAAAATCCAAAATATTTATTGGACTCTACAAAAAAAAAAAAAAAAAAAAACTTTGTCAGCCCTTGTCCTGTAACAGTTTAAAATATGTACCATGCTGAACTACATACACAGTGAATGCTCTTGCTTGCTTAGCACTACTTTTTCCTGAGCCCTGAACCTTCATGTGAGGTGAACATTTGCAGCTTCAAAGCTGAGCTATTCCTGGTATGATTTAGCAGCACAAGTAGTGCCATATAAGAAGTTTAGCTTTATTCTGTTTTAACTTACCAAGCTAGACATTCTGGGTGGGTCAATCCTACTAGAACTGCATCCTTGACCTAGGTCCATTTTTACAGTTCTGTGTGAGGCCCTGTCAACACCAATCAGAGATATTTGGTGATGTGAATTCCACAGGTAGCCATTCTGGGGCACCGGATAGAGACACTGCGCTCTCCTTTCCCTGTCTCATGCCTTTCCTTTTTATATTTTCTTCCCTTTCCATGTGATAACTATGATCCTATACATGAATGGATCATCACTTGTTATTTATACTGTCTACAAACAGCACTCTTATAGAGGGGAGGTCTGCGTGGCTAACAAAATACCCCACTTACTTAAAACTGTTTTAAAGTATTACAGATACAAGTACAGTGCAGAAGTTCTCTTCAGGATGGACATTAGCACTTCTCGGAGAGCATACACATGACACACACAGCAAACGAAGAAGGGCCACGGGGCTGGAAACTTACTTTGCACCATACACAGGTCAAATTTCTAGGAGCCACGAGAGGCATAATTTTCTGATGCTCCTTCGTGTTTAATCCTGGAGTTCGTAGTTCATAGTTTGACCAAGCTGTGAGCGCTCCACAATTAGCATCGTGTTTTTATCAATTGTTTGTAAGTTCTGCAGTCAAGCAGAGCTCCTGCTGGTCACTCCCGTAACCCAGAGCTACACCGAGAGCTCTCCTGAACATGCTCAGCGCTGGCTCTGGATGGCTTCTCCAGGGAATGAATATTGTTACAGGAAGAATCTTTTAAAGGCAGAGAATGTTGTAAACTCTCCCAGGCATACCAGAACCCATGCTCTAGGGAGATGTGGTCTGGAAGGTTGAGAAGGAGTATTACTTCCTCACTTTTCTTTATTTTTTGTTCCAGATGGAAACACTTAAATGAAGTCATAGCTTTATGTGCAAGAATCAGAGGTCAGAAGAGAGAAATATAAGCAACATTGTTCATTATATATCTCATATAATAGCATACTTTTTCTTTTATAGTTTTGAGATTTTCAAGATACTTTTACATGCAAAAACCCACATATGTACATATATCTCAACTATGTTACAATTGACTTATTAGTTATTGCCCTTATTTGTAAGTACAGTGTGAAGAAGAAACTCATGTGCCTGTGATCACAGTTAATATCTGACAGATTCAGAATTAAAACCTGGAATCCTGGGGCCAGGGAAATAGCTCAATAGAATAAGCACTTTCCTGGCAAGCACAAGGGCCTGAGTTCAATCCCCAGTTCTGCAAAAAATAAAAACAAAAACGCCAGAGAATTCTATATCCTTTCTTAGGGCTATGAATCTTACGTTTTCAAATACAGTCTGCTGCTCCAGGAGGCCATATTTCTCTCAACAGAATGGCATGCTGATTGGTAGCAGATAACACGGAAAGAAAGGTACTTCCCTAATAGATCATTTCTATTTATTCTTTGGAAGAAAAGACAGTATTAGTGATCAGGCCAGTCTGGAGAGTTACTTGATAAGGGAATTTGCATTTTAAAACAGGGCTCCTGAAAGGAGGCTCTGAGAAGCTTAATAAAAATCAGTTCACTAAGCCTTCAACAAACATGTGAGTGGGCCGGACGTGGTGGCGCATGCCTGTAATCCCAGCACTTGGAAGGCTGAGGCAGGAGGATGGGTGTGAGTTCGAGACTGGCCTGGGCTACAAAAGTGAGCTCAAGGCCAGCCTGAACTGCATAGTGAGACCCTGTCTCAAACAGACAAAAAAAAAAAAAAAAAAAAAAAAAAAAAAAAAAAAAAAAAAAAAAAAAAAAATGTGGGCAAAACAGAAAATGGAATCTGTTGCACTGTAAGACCAGAGATGTGTGAAAATAAATAAGCAACAAGAGGTAATGTTTTGTCATGCTGTGTCTTATGGTCTTCTCTTTGGAAAGTAACATGTGAGACTCTATAACAAGGCGACCTCCAAACACTTCATAGCTAGGAGCACTGGCTTGACTTGAAATCTAAATGACTGAAAAATCATCCTTAAGTGAAAAAATCAGTGACATTTTATTCCTTTAAACTTACCAAGCACTATCTCCCATTTTAATTTTAAGGACATTTATTTCTAGGAAATCACCATCAAGATGGCAAATATTACTGGATTTAATTCTTAATGGCTGTTCTTGTCAAAGTGAGTTATTTCCACTACATTGTTTGGAAGGTAGGAGAGAGATGCACGCAGCCATCAAGTCGAGTGTTCCAGACACAGCAGCTTGTCCTAATCCAAACAGTTGGCAGAGCAGAGACAAATGCAAGCACTCCCTGGGACACAGACAAACGAATGAAAGCATAGATACTGATTTATCTTCCAATCATGTAATTTCTTTTTACTGTTATCAAAGGTGTCCAGTGATTTTGATTTCCACCCTTCTACTTTATCTCTATAGTGTGCCCTTGGCCCTCACTCTGTAATGAAGTAACTAGTTCATCCTAGTTATCTTGTATCTGAATTATGTTTTCCATTCAATTCTTTGCTTCTTTACTTTTTCTCTTTTGTTAATTAAAAATTTCCTTACAGAGTTTATTTCTGTATGAAAACTACATTTTACCATCATCTTTGAAAAGAAACAGAAACATTTTGAGGCAACCTACAGGAAAGCTAATAAATACTTACCAGAAAACACAATTAAATATAATGTTCATATAGAGAATGTTCTCTGGTGTTTCCCAAAGATCTTGCAGTCAAAATATCAACTAATAAGTACTTAGTCATGAATCAGTTTAGTGAATGAATATCAACTGACAGGGATGTCAGAAACCAAGTTAACTAAATACTCTGCCCTTGGACCAGGGATATAGCACCTGCCTGGCAAGCACAAGAAGCTCTCTTTAGTTTTCAGTAAAAAAGAAGAAAGAAAGAAAGAAAGAAAGAAAGAAAGAAAGAAAGAAAGAAAGAAAGAAAGAAAGAAAGAAAGAAAGAAAGAGGGAGGGAAGGAAAGAAGGAAGGAAGGAAAAAAGAAATTACAATAAAGACTGTTTTCTGAAAGCAACTATGATTGAATTTAATTTGTATGTATTTATTTATGTTGAAATACATGCTTATTTCAGAGAATTCATCAGCTCTGCTATCTTCTGCCCCAGGAGTTGAGTTATGCGGACAAGCTTCATAAAGACTGCATGCTGCATGCAGATGATACATGCTGATGAATGAATTCCAATCTTCTCCAGGACAGCAAGGTGTTCTTGAGTTTGATATGAGACATTTGTGCTTTCTGAAGGAGAGAACCCAGTGTTCTGGCTAGTGTTGGGGAACACTTAGTGAAGATCATGAAATCCTTAGCAGTATCATGTTCACCACTTTGTGATATTTATATTTCCCTGTGCTTTCCTAAAAATGTGAGTGCTTAGGTTAAAGACATTTGGGGTGTCAGTGAGATTTTAGCCTTACAGATCAGTTGTTTGGGGGTGTTTCTCTACTCTCAGAACTGGTTGATATATAATACATATATATGCTACTTTCCTACAGTTTTTTTTTTTATTTTTTGAGAGACACTTTATTCACATGTTCATAAAGTGAAGATTCTACTATGCATAATCCTTACTATATCTGGAACAAACAATTAAACTATTACTATCATTTTTTTTGTCTTTTGGACACAGGGTCTTGTTGTACAGTTCAGGCTGACTTTGAGCTCAAGCTGGTCTTGAACTCGCACCAGTCCTCCTGCCTCAGCCTCCCAAGTGCTGGGATTACAGGCACGTGCCACCACAACTGGATAACTACTACTATCATTTAAAAATATTATAAAATATGTAGTCATGTAAAATCTTTGTGAAGAATAACAGGTCGAATAATGGCTCCACAGAGACACCAAGACCTCATCGTTGAACTTTTTAAATTTTACCTTATCTGGAAATATAACTAGGATGATTAAGATGAGATTAGTCTGGATTATTCAGATACCCCTAATTGCCATCACAGATGTCTATGAAGCAGAAAACTACATGAAAATTAGATACTCACAAAAAGAAGTCCAAGTGAAGATAGAGGGAAAAATCAGAGCGCTGGAGTCACAATAATAAATAAATAAATTGATTAACTAATTCATTCTCAGGGTCCTTACCAACTACTGAAAAGTAGGTGTCAGGCATGGAATGAATTGTCTCTCAGAACCTCCAAAATAAACCAGCTCTGCCGATATCCTGATTTTGAACTTTGGACCTCTGAAACTGTCTGAAAAGAAATTTCGATTGCTTTAGGTCACAACTTGTGGTAATTTGGCATAACACTCTTAAATAGCCCTTCTTACAAATGAAATTGTGAGCTCTTGGAGCTAGAAGTCCATGCCCAAAGCTTCACTCGGAATCCACTATACAGTATTGTGAAATAAGTACATGTAGGTGTGAAAATTAAATTCTGACCCTAGGAAATTGGAAAGTTTCAGGGAACAAGACATGATGATCTGCAAGGAAGGTATTACATCAGTTTCCTTTTTACTATTATACTGAAATGCCTGAGAGAATTAACCTTCATAAAGAAAAGAAATTTATATATCTCAGTCTTTTGGAAGCTGAAAGTTCAAACTGCACAGTGCAGGTTCTGGTAACATCCCTAGACCCTCTCTGTCACCTTGACTGATGAAATGGTGGAAGGAGTGCACAGAACGGAGAGATCACATTCAGAAACAGGAAGCCATGGAGGTCGGAGTCCTCTACTCCCCACGAACTTCAAGGATCCCAGTGGCTTAAGATTCTGCTACAAGGGCCAAATCGAGAAGGTCTCCCTGCTCCTACAGCACCATACTGCTGACCAAACTTTGAGCATGTGAACCTGGGGCACACAGTTCATCAACATCAAACCAGAGCACACACAAAATCATAAGTAGAGATGTTTTAAGTGTAGCTTCTAATTAAAAGTAGAAGTTAGTTGTTGTGCTATTCACTCTGCTCTTCTTCTGGGACTGCTCCAAATCGATTTACTTGGTCCTTCAAGAGAGAGGACTTAGGCTAGGTTTCCTTCTTTGTAGTTGGATGATGTGAATTTCTTTTAAAAGCCAAATTTTATTTAGGCCCTAAAAGGAAAACATAAAGGAGACTTTATGGAAATTTTGATATCTTTAGCAGTTAAAGAAGAAAAAAAAAAAAAAAAAGGACAGATGTCATGTGTTGCAATTGAACACATTTTCTAACTTGAAATCTCTAGATTAGCATTAGGAAAACTTACAAGTAGGTATAAGTTCACACTGGTATCATTACTAACATTTGTTTCAAACTGAAATTGAATGTATTTAAAATAGGCACTCTATTCAAAATATAGAATGATTAGAGCTGGTGAGATAGTTCCTAGGACGAGGCACCTGTTTAGTCCAGCATCACGTGCTGGGCTGGCCTGGCCCTGGGTGCACTGAGCCAGACACTGAAACCAGACGTGGTGCACACACCTGGACTCCCAGTGCTGGGAGGGCTGAAAACAGGAGGAGCACTGAGTCTGAGCTGTGTAATGAGACCCTTTATCAAATACATTTTAAAATGACAAATATTTACTAATTAATAAACATAGATAGCAAGTATCATGATTTATTTCTCTAGTATCTATGGTCTTCTCAGTAATAGAATCTTCAAGTTTAACTGGGTTGTATTCCTACCCACCATAAGCTTTACATTTTCTAGCTTTCATTTAAGTGAGACGCTTCCATTTGAAGAAGTTGGGATTTTGGCTAAATGGAAATAAAAATGGCCTACTCTATTAGTTACTGTGACTGAATTTTGAGTAGCTATCTTGCACAGGAATGGAAGCTGAATAGGGTGAGCAACTAAATATAAGGAGCCTAAATTCCCGGTGTTATGACTTTATGTGACATTCAAGCCACGGCTTTGGCATAGTGCCTGCTTTAAGATCAGTGCTCATTCTGCATTTTCTAGTATTAGTTAAGTATTAATATGTTAGTGAATTAGTTATTGATATGTGTATCTATCTCACTTGATTATCATGGTTACATGCTAAACTAGCTATTATATAAATATGATAGATATAAAGGAAAAGTTCTGAAAGATAAATTGTCCGAGCCCCAGCTAACCATTAAGATGTAAGGGTAATGCTAAGACTGCCTGGCCCCTACTGAGCACTGTTTCTGTTATGTCATCCTGTTTTGCTTGTTCATTGATTTGCTGCCTCTTATTATGTCAAAGCTGTTTTAAAGTTTATTTTCTTTTACAGGTAGCAATGGTGTCGAATGTAATGAAATTAAGAAACTAAACCAGATTATATGCTGTTTTTAAGAAAATAAGTGGAAAAAAAATCTGGAGGGAAGTGAATATTTTGGATGAGATTCCTGGTATTTCCTGATACTAATTATGCAGGAAATGCCTGCTTCATTCTTTTCCCAGCCCTTGTTCTTTAGATTTCAGCACTTCTATTTCAGACTACAGTTAGGGGCCTCAAGAGGAAAGAAAATGTATAGGCTTAAAATAAGGGGGAGGGGGACTTGCACAGTGCATTCAAACTAGTTTGTTTTCATATGAAACATTTTAACTAACATTGTTAGAAAAGTTTTAATTTTCCTTAAGAAGAACTTTAAATGTGCTAAACAAAAAATAATACTGTCCGATTAGAAATGAGAGTATAATTTATCAGATTAATCAGAAGCAGAAATATGTTAAAACTACAATCTAATTCTGTCTTTATTTCAATGCAGTTGTTCCTTACAAATTATGAATGGCTTATAGTTAAGACAATTTCACATCCGGCTCCACAGAGGCTTAGGCAATGTTAACACTAGAGTCTTTCTCAGAGTCCTTCAAATATATATATATATATATATATATATATATATATATATATATATTTTACATATTATGGCTTGCTGAGCCTGCCTTGGGGGTGGGGCTGGTGCAGCATGTGATTCCAGCATGGTGTGCTGGGAATCAATTAAAATCTTTTCGAAATTTGTGGATTATCTTTTCTCTCTGTTGATAATTTATTTTGAGGTACAAAAACTTCTTGGCCAGAGAAGGTCCCATTTGTTGATTCTTTCAAGTGGTAAACGTGCATTTTGATTTTTGTTCATGAACTCTTTGACTACCCCTATGTCTTGAAGATTTTCTCCCACTTTTTCTTCCAAGAGATTGAATGTTTCTCTTTTAATATTTATATTTCTAATCCATTTTGACTTTAGTTTAGTGCACGGTGATAGACCTGGGTCAAGTTTTAGTTTTCAGCATGTGGAGAGTCAGTTTTTCTAGGACCATTTCTACTGGGTGCTGGGGATCAAATCGTGGTTCCTGGGGTTGCCTGACTTTGCCTAAGCAAGCACTATAGACTGCTGACATCTCACTGGCCTTTGATAAGGGTTCTTTAGTTGACAAAAATCTATTAAATAGTTTGAAGATAGGAACATGCCAAGTTTCTGAGTGGTATGCTAAGAAAAGCTGATTAGTTTATTAATTAGCCTACTGTATTAAAAATCAGCCCCAGGTGAAGCAGTATTGCAGACTATGTTCAGCTGTGCTGTTCTGCTGACCTGGACTGCTATTAACATAGTTTGTCTCACATTTATTTACTCTGGTTCCATTGGATGAAATGGTAACAAGTCTGACATAAAGTCAGGAATACAAACTGAGTGTCAAAAGACAGAAAATTAATGACTAAGCGGTTGGAGACTGGGGACCGAACCCAGTGCCTTCACACCGAGCTACATTCCCAACTTCTCTTTGGTTTATAATTTGAGACAAGTTTTTGCAGAGTCACTGAATTTCCCATGTTTGGCTCTGACTTACATTCTTCTGCCTCTACTTCCAGAAAGCAGAGACCAAAGGCGTGTGCCAATTCACCGGGCTGAACTCATGAAATTTTAATTTGCATTACTAGAAACAGTCGCTCAACTAATGGAGCCCGTATTCTCCTGGGCATTTGCAGTTGCACCATACAGATTCCATGAACAATAAATGATAAGGAAATGTGGAGCACAAACTGTGTTCAGAGCAGCATGGCCTGAGTGATAAGAAGCTGGATATACTATGAGTACAGATCCTAGACAGGATGTGAAGATGTACAATCTACGACAGACGACATGGAAAACTTCAAAGCAGTGAGGTGAAAGCATTCTCTGGATTCTTTACAATCAGTGTTACTAAGATGGAGGAGTGAACTGACACTCATAGATTTGAGAGGAGGAAGGGGCTGTCAGATAGAGGGGAACAAATTTATAAATGGAGGTAGACCATTAAAAACAATGAACAATTATTAGAGGCATCCGTAATTACTGAAGTAGAACAGGTTTTCTTGCTGAGGTGAGCTTCCTTTTCTACCTGTGTGAAAGCAGAGAGGATGGTAACAATTGGGGAATAGCCTGTGAAGGGTCTCTGCAGCACGGCTTTAAACCGAGCTGTGAACCAGAATTATCTGTGGTGATTTGGAAAGTGTAGATTCCATGGCTCACATCTGGGGTAGAATCTGCACAAAATTTGCTTGTTTCTTATACTGATACAGGATCAGGTTTTGAAGCCCCCACTGGAAAGGGTCAGAAAGTTCTGGCTTACCGTGTGCTTTCTGTATGCCTTGAGCTACATATTGCCTTACTTTAATACCCTGTGATATATAGTGATCAGATTAAATTAAAGTGTTAGTGTTCATAAATAAAATTTTATGGCATTCAGCAAAGCTCATTCTTATATTGTCTATAACATTACAAGACCAGAGTGAAGTAGTTGCTGTGGTGACCATACAGCCTACACACCCTGGAATATTTATTATTTTGTCCTTTACAGAATAAAATCTCCCAATGCCTATTCTAAGTTTCTGCTGTCAAAGTGTGATATCTCTAGAAAGCTTGTAAAAGCTACAGAATCTCAGGTCATATGTGACTTCACTGAATGAGAAATCGAATTTTAATCTGGCCTATAATTGCACACAGGCTAAATTTTGAGAAACACTGTAGGAGGGTGTTGATCGAGTTGACTTTTTTTTATAAACCATATATATTTGAACTTCATATACATTGTTGGCATTAATCATGCAACAATAAAAATTTTAAATAATAATGCAAATATGTAGGTAAACCAAGAATACATATGGCTTTTTCAGTCATTTGAATAAGACTAATACTACAAAGATAAGTCATGGGTTCTCTGAGCCCGGCTCTTATTTTCTAATACCATTCTCCAAAGGAGAAACAAAACAGAAGTCCATAGAGAATTGGAGGATTCTAGGGCTGGGTTAGGAGAGCGTCACATAGTACCAAGACGTGTCAAAAAAAAAAAAAAAGAAAAGGCTTGCAGATGTGTCTAAGAGACACAGGAGACAGCAGAAGAAGGAGCAGTCAGAGGCCATCAGATATAAATGTTGCTCCTTTCAAATGACAGCATGGAGTAACTTCACTTTGGAGAACGAGATGAACTGTCTAGAGTCAAGGGACGGAGGCTTGTGTCACCTATGATAAGTCATGTCATTACATGGATCTATTGTGATGAAAATGGCACATTTCTTTATAGTCTTTGTCAATCTTAATCTATAACCAGATTTAATCATAGAAGAACTTCCAAAGGTTAAAATTGTTAAGGTCATAAGAAAGAAAAACTGTCTGGGAGACAGTCACAGTTTACAGAATCCTGAAAGAGAACGCAAGGTAGCATTCTACATAGGGTGCTGGAATAGAAAAAAAGAACATTAGGTAAACACTAAATACATTTTCATTAAATGTAAATTTTTATTAATAAGAAATCCCACTGACTGCAGAACATATGCCATACTACTATACAATGTGTCACTACTTTAGTAAAGAATGTCAGTCCCATTTAAAAAAAAAAAAGAATTAAAGAAAATTGGTTTACAGGATATGGAAACTGTATACTGTTTCCATGCTATTTCTTTGAATCCATTTTTTTTCCCTAAATTTAAAGAAAGTAGAAATAATGGGGGCTATTTTGAATTTTGACATTTAATTTATATATTGATACCCATTTCAAGAAATTAACTTAAAAATATTTCACAAAGAATCTGTTGAAAAGGGCCAGCCAGAAAGCTCAGTGGATTAAAGCGCCTGCAAGTAGGCACAGGGCCCAAGGGTTCTATCCCTGGGCCTGCCCTACCAGCCCAGCACCCAGAGCACACTGAGATGGCAGTTGAGACTGGGTGTGGTGGTGTGCTCCTGTAATCCCAGCTCTTGGAAGCTGTAACAGGCAGATCCCTACAAGTCTGACCTAGTAGTGAGATCCTGAACACCCTGCAGCAGTTCTCAACCTGTGGGTCACAACCCCGGCGGAGGGCGAACAACCAAAACACGGGGGTCACCTAAAGCCATTCCGAATCGTAACTGTAGCAAAATTACAGTTTTGAAGTAACCACCAAAATTATTTTTTGTTTTGGGGTCACCACAACATGAGGTGGTCGCAGCATTAGAAAGGTTGAGAACCATTGTGGCTTAGAGACCCTTCCCTAAAATTTAAAAAAAAAAAAAAGAAAAAAAGCATCTGTTGAATAAGTATAAAGTACAAGTTAAATATTTACATCATGGTCCAAATCACATCCAGGTACTCTGTTCAGTTCTTCAGGAAGCGAACTCTTTTTCTTGGCTTGAATTACTGGAGACCTACTTTTCATCCCCTTGTAACATGGTTGGTCTAGGCCAAGAGCTGAGTTTCTGTATTAGAAGCAGACTGGAGATCCACGTGGTCTGAATATAAGTTGAAATCATGAAGTGATTTGACACATGGGGATGCAGAACCTTGACCTTCAAGGTTTTGGAAATGTGAATGATTGCTTAAAGCTGTAGGGAGGCTCAGCAGGACTGAGGAATGTTAATGAAGTCTGCCTTTTAAAAGCCTTTGCTGTTTTAGGGAGAAACCACAGTTATTAATGATAAAATACTGTAGAGAAAATTTTTTCAGCATAAGCAATTCTTCCTCTTACAAATAACCCTTTTGCAATCTTGAGAAACACTATAAAGAAACATTAAAGGTCAGAGCATCAGGGGCCTCAGGAGAATGTAGAGCTGTCCTGAGTTGTAAGCAGAGCAAGTTCCCTATTGCTTACTCTCAAATTCCAGGGCCCTTAATCCATGGTGCTCCTCCTTAGGCAAACAGATTCAGGGCTCATCACCAGAATTTTTAAATCAACTTTGATATTCCTAGAATTCCTCCAATACATCTCATTATGAAGCATAACTCTATCGGGAATCCTTATGAATCTGCGCCTTTCACTATTCATGGAGTTTATTCCGTTGGAGCACTGCTGACCAATTAAAACTTCATTGAGGGTGGCTTGTACAGAGGGCAGGTAGATGTTGTTTGGCTGGAGTACATCTTTGGGGTGCCTGTACTTTAGAAAGCATCAGCGAAAGTGTACAGCAAAACAGGCAACAGAAGAACTCCAAGTAAACATTGAAGTCGGTTTGTCAGTTGCTAAAACAGTAAGAGCAACCACTGGAGTTTAGACAGTAATTGTGTTGATCTTAAATGAATTGACAGAGAATTAATGTCTTACGATTCAGTCCTACAGACTATGAAGATATGAACATGCCCATTTAGGCTCCCATTAATTTCTTTCAGGAGCAGCCTGTACTTTACAGTGATTACTTAAATGTACCACTAGGGAGTTCATGCTCTTTTTACTATCAGGAATGGAATGTTTGAAAACATGCAATGCCAAAATTTAGAAATTAAACTGAGTTATGTTTACTTGTTTATATGCTTGGAGTTTGCTAAATTCCTTATTAATTTTGCAATATTTGCTGAAAATTTCTAAGAATGTTCTTTGTATGTGAACATGTAGACTGGAAATAAAGAAAAAGTTATTTTTTCCTTCCCCATCCATAGTTATTTATTTTGTTTTCAGAACTGCTCTGGTTAGGGACTCTATGAAAGAGACCATCCTCTGTCTTGTGCCCAACTGTGCAGAGAAGGCATTTGATCTCCTGCCATTGAGTACTTTAACTGATACTGTTAAACACGTACATCGTCAGAGTAAATAGATCCCTCTCTGTTCCTAATTTTTTGAGAAAAATTTATTATGAAATTTCCTCAATTGTTAGTTATAGCATCAACAAATATGTGGTTATTCCTCTTCTTGATAGATTCATTTTAAATAATAATTTTCAATGTTTTTGAGATATCATATGTTTATTCTTCTTTACTCTGATAGTTTAACTTTATATAAGAATTCTCAATTCTTAAGTCAACCTTGCAATCTATAGATAAAAAGTAGTATCATGATTTATTTCCTTTTATAGGCTACTGGACTTAGTTTCTTACTATCAAGTAATTTTTTTCTCTAAAGAATATTATTGGGGCCCAGCGGATGGCTCAGTGGTCTAAAGCACCTGCTTGGGAAAGCTTGGGCGGCTTCAGGGACCGAGGTTTCATTCCCGGCACCACATGCTGCAAGCCCTGCCCTCGGGGTGGGCTGAGCCAGCCATAAAAATGAGTGAATAAATAAACAAAGGTTCTGAAACAAGAAAAAAAAAAATAAATAAAATAAAAAATTCTTAAAAAAAATAAAGAATATTATTCATTGCTTGTTTTTACATCAGAATTTCTGGCTACGTGTAATGAGTTAAAAAGTATCACTCTCTCTTTTACTTTCTAAAATAGTTTGTGTAGAATTAGTATTATTTTTCTATTAGCATCAAATAAAATTCATCATTAAGGTCAGCAGCTTCTCAAGTGTCCTTGATAACAACATTTTGAAAGACAAATTAAAGATTTTAAGCTGGTAGACTATTCAAATGATTACCTTTTAATTATTTTCCAATTTATGTTTTTGAAGGAATTAAATCTATAAGCTGTGAGGTTTATTAGGCAAAGATCATTTATGTCTTTCTGTTACTTCTAAAATATGATACCATGTGTATATGTATCAATTCCTCAGATAAATGCAATTATATTACAAAGATACAACAATAGTAAAGATTACCAAAAAAGAAAAAAAAAACATTTCAAGGTACTATATCATATATTTATGAGTACGAACTTTGAAATTATAATGACATAGGTTTAAATCCAGATTCCACTACTTTCTAGTCATGGAAGTAACTCTGATCCACACTCTCTTTACTTTTATTTTGTTTTGTTTTGTCTTGTTTTATTTTCTCTTTACTTAAAATCAAAGGAAGTAGTGCTATTCTCAGTTTTTAAATGTTTTTCTTCTGATAGAATTTCAATTAATACAAAAGAAAAATATGTAGACTCACTAAATACAAATCCTTCACAATTTAGTTTGATGACTTCTGAATCTGTTTTCTGTCTCTTCATGTGTCATGCATGAGTTCAGTTGGTTACTTATCACTGTTTATATTCTTTTCCAATACTTAGCTTTTGTACTTACTGACAGAATTGTTTTCCAACTTCTATTTCTTGTATACCTACTTGTACCTTTTATTTTATTTTTTAAATTTTTATTATTTATTTATTTATTTATTTAGTCTTATTTTTTATTTTTGGTGGGACCAGGGTTCAAAATCATGACCTTGCACTTGCCAGGCAGCACTTGTCCCACAGAGCTATATCCTCAGCCCTATTTTGTCTTTTTGAGACAGGTTCTCGCTCTGCAGTTCAGGCTGGCCTTGAGCTCACTTTTGTAGCCCAGGCTGGTCTCAAACTCGCACTGATCCTCCTGCCTCAGTCTCCCAAGTGCTGGGATTACAGGCGTGTGCCACCATGCCCACCTTGTTCTCACCTTTTAAAGTTATTTATTATTTAATTAGTGTTTAATTTATCCTTTCTAGTTTCTTGAGGTGGAAATCATACTTTTGTTTTTTAGACCTGTTCTTTTACATAACGCTTGCACAGCAAGCATGCAAATGTAAGAATCTCCTCTTAAGCATTGTTTTAGTGTCTTAGGCTTTTACTATGATTAATTTTAAAGTCTTTTGAACTTCCTTATTTATTTTTCATCCATATATATTATTCAGAAAACTTTTGTTTAGCTTCTATATGTTAAAGCACTTTTGGATTTTTCTATTATATACTTTTCAGTTTAATTCTGCTATTTCAGAGAAGATATTCTATGGTTTCAGACATTTTTATTTACTGAGGCTTGTTTTATGGCTCAGAGCATGGACTATCTTCATAGATTTCTCTTGAGTAGTAAATATAAATGTGTGCTATACTTTTTGGCCTCATGGACAGATCAATAAGTCAAGGATGGTTGTATTGTTCATAATTGTCTTACTGATCTCATATGAATATTCAAAGTTATATTTATCAGTTTGTTACTGAGAAATACATAAAATTTCAAATCTTTCTACATAAACATTGGAGCTCCAAAATAGGTAGATAGATGTGTGTGTAGGACAGTTATGGGTTTGGGTGAAAATAATGTCGATAATTAAGGTTTTGCATATCTTATTAGAATTATTTCTTGTTCTGACATCACTTTGGCTTATATTAATATAATCACTTCAATTTTCTTTTATTAGTGTTTGCATATTGTACCTCTTCCCATCCTCTTATTTTTTAACTTATTTGTGACTTTATATTAAGTGTGGGTTACTGAGAGGCAGCACGTAAGTAGACCTTGCTTTTTGCTCAGTTTAATAAACCTTGCAATGAAAGTCATTATAGACTCTAATATGTAATGATTAATATGGTCATACTTAACTCCATCTTGTTAGATGGTTGTTATTTGTTTAAAAGCTCTTTGTTCTCTTATCTTTGCCTTCTTTTTTTTTTTTTTTTTTTTTTGTCTTTTTGGGACAGGGTCTCACTATGCAGTTCAGGCTGGCCTTGAGCTCACTTTTGTAGACCAGGCTGGTCTCGAACTCGCACCAATCCTCCTGCCTCAGCCTCCGGAGTGCTGGGATTACAGGCGTGCGCCACCACGCCCAGCTTGCCTTCTTTATATTATTTTTTAGTATTGCATTTGATCACTATTACCACTGTAATAATATATTAGTCAACTTTTCATTACCGTGACAAATTAGCTGAAAAATTCAACTAAAGGAAAGAGTGATTTCCTTTGGCTTGTGGCTGCAGAGCTTTCAGCCCATGATCACATGGCTTCCATGCTTCTAGAACAATGCAAGCAGAACCATCTTGCATCGTAGAAGGTTATGGTCGAGGAAGGTACTCACCTCATGACAGCCAGGAAGCAGAGAAAGAAGGAAAAATCCAGAGAGGAAGAGGCTGACGACAGACATGCTGCCAGTGACCTCATTCCTCCAGTGAGGGCTCCACTCCTAGTTACCCACTGATCCATGAATGTATCAGTGGATCTCACACTGAAGCACTCCCACACAACTCTATCACTTGTAGGGACCCCTCTGCACATTGGTATATTGGAAACAAACCTCCAACATAATGAGTCTTTTGGAAAACATTTTGAATTAACCATAACCAAAAATATATCCTTCAATTGATTAATTTGGAATTATTCTACAGATACATGAATCTTTAACTTTTCAAAGTCTATCCTTATATAATGTTCTATTATTGTAAATGTGAGAAACTTTTATGAACCAGAATCTTTGCTGTTAATTTCATACGTAAATATTTACAATTATGCTGTAAAAACCTGAAATAAACTATTTTAACTATTCAATTATTTTAAAAATGATTTTAAAATTAAAAAACTATTTTATACTTACTTATACGTTAACTATTTTGGGTACACTGCACTCTTTCGTACACATCCAAGTGTTATATGATTTAATTTTCTCAATCTAAATATCTTTTCTGTAATAAAGGCTTCCATGTGAGTCATGAAATCCATAATTTTTGTTTGCCTGAAAAGTGTTTCATTTCTTTTCTTTTATTTACCACGTTGCAGTTGAGCTTTGCTGGCCCTCAAACTCTAGGATCACGTCTTTCTTCTACCATTTAAAAGATTTTGTTCCAAGCCTTCTTCTTTATATTGCATCTTTTCGAGTATCAGACTAATTCTTTCAGTGTTATCTTTTTTCTCCTGCATTTCCTGAGACATTTGTTTCTATATATTTGTGAAGCTTTCTCTTTATTATTGGTTCCCAGAAATTTGATAAACATCTACTTCGGGGTGTGTGTGTGTATATGTGTCCATGCATGTGTTTATCCTGGTTCATCTTCATTGAGCTTCGTTAAGCTATGGTTTAAATTTTTCATTAAATTTGGAAAATTATTTATTAAAATATATTTCCACCTTATCCCTCAGGAAACACTGCAATTCTTCAGTTCATAATGTTGCTTCACAGGGTTCTAAGGGCTACATTTGTAAGGTTGTGTGTGTCCTTGTCTGTGTGCTTGTGTGTGTGTGTGTGTGTGTGTGTGTGTGTGTGTGTGCGTGCGTGTTAATGAGGAATGAACCCAGAGCTACAGACTTAGTCCTTCCTTTTAAAAAGAAGGATATTGAGATAGGGTCTCCCTGAGTTGCTCCAGGCTGGGTTTCAGCTTGCAGTTCTCCTACCTCAGCCTCAGTAAGGGATAAGATTATGAATATTGGCTGCTATACATCTCTAGCATTTTTTTTCTAATTTTTAAAAAATAAGTTCTGTGTTTTAGTTGTATACTTTCTATTTCTATCTTTTGAGTAAATAATTTTTTCTGTACAATCTAATCTTGTACTTAATCTATCCAGAAATTGTCTTCTGATACTGTGCTTTCAACTTTAAAGAGCTTAATTACTTCCATTTATACCCTCTGTGTCTCATTATTAGATCTGTATATAAAACTCTATTTTTCAATAACTACACTAAAGTTCTTCTTGATCATTTATTGTATCTTACATTCCCTAGTTTTTTTTCTATTGGCTAATTTTTCTTCTTTATGTGTCTAGTACTAATTATGGTGAATTATACTATTGAGTTACTATATTAACTTATATTTTCATTGTTTGTTTTTTCACACATAATCAAAATTTATTAATCTGTATTCAAGAGCTTCATGTGCTCTTTAAAAAATTATTTTTAAAGGAGTATAAAATAGTATTAAAACAGAAAATATTACATAGTATACAGGATGTTGAATTTATTTGCACTTGTAGTTAATTCAAATTTCGATCAATTACAGTAAGTCTCTGACTTATAACCATTCTAGTTTTCAAATTTTTACAGTTACCAGTGGACTTTACCTTATGAACAAATCACAGAAATAGCTCACGTGTGCACAGACACTGTCACAGTTGAGATGGTTTGTGCTTACTGTGCAACAGTGTACAGTGGTGCAGTACAGTCAGGGTCTCACTGTATTTGTGTGTGGAAGCTGTTTGTTTTTATGTTTTGTATTGTATATTTGTGTCAAAGGTGTGTAAAACTCACTTTATTGAGCATAAGAACAAATCCAATTTACAAACAGTCTCCTAGAATGAAACCTGTTTCTGAGTTAGGGATTTACTATAGATCCTTTGCAGGCTTGATTTGGATGCTTTGTTAGAATACTTTAGCCATACAACTGTAAGTTTAACTCTCTTCCTAAGGGATGGAACACTTGGATTTTTACCTAAAATTCGTGGTATTTGGTGAGCTCTTTGAACTCTGATTGATAAGAACCAAACACATCTAAGCCCTGTGTAGACTCTGAGACATGATTCGCTTACTGTTCCCAGGTACATTGATGCCTAATTTTATAGTTTCCATATTTACCCTTCAGCAAAGGTCCTTTTAGGAAGACTGTCAAATTCTTTTTATTTTCTCCAGCATTTTGTACTGTGAATTAAGGGCTTAGGTTCCCCTCTTAACTTCATCAGCACAGAGAGATAGCTGTGTGTAGACAGAGTTCACTTCCTTTGACTACACTCTGATAAGCAACCAAGGACAGAAAGCACAGACCAGCAGGGAGTTCACTTCATATTACTTTCCATTGTCTCAGGAACAGCATTCACCTGAGATGTCTTCCTATTGTATAAAAACAATAGTTCTGGTTTTCATCTCTATTGCAATCATTTTCAGGATTGATGACAACTTTGGTGTCATTATTTTGACATATCTCAAGTGAAAGTTCTCCTTCAATAATATCTTAAAATGTTATATTCCTAACCTCTGATCATGGATAGGAAAAACAAACAGTGAAAACATGACACAGCTAAAATTGTTATAAAGACTGAGTGCAATCCAAATCAAAATATCATTAGCATACCTCACAAAATGAAAGGAAACACTCCTAAAATGCATTTTGGAACAAGAAAAGAGAATGGTAAGAACAATTCTGGGAAACAAAGGCAAGTCAGGGGACATCATAACTCCTGGCCTGAAATTATACTACAAAGCTACTGTGATGAAATCAAAATGCTGGGGGCTGGGGAGATAGCTCCGAGACACAAGTACCTGCTGGGCAAGTGCAAGGTTGTGAGTTCAAACCCTGGTACCACAAAAAAAAAAAAAAAATCAGAATGCTATTGGCAAAAAAAAAGCAAGGATTAAAGATCCATAGAACAAAATAACAGTATGTTGATGCAATTCCAAAAACACTCAGCCACCTGATCTTTGACAAAGGAACTAAACACTTTCACTGTAAGAAAGATAGTCTCTTTAATAAAGGGTGCTCAAAAAACTGGCTCTCTACATCCCAGTGACTTACACTAGACTCATGCTTATCACCATGCACTAAAGTCAAAATGGATCAACGGTCTAAATATTCAAATAGAAACACTAAATATAACTGAATAAAAAGTAGGTAGAAACCGTGAAGACATAGATGTAGGCAGAAATTTCATTAATAAAATATTGACCATACTGGAAAAACTATAAAAAATCAATAAATTTGATCTCACCTTATTAATAAGCTTTTGCATAACATAATAAATCACCGAGTCAAAACAAAACTCAGAAAGGGAAAAAATGTAGCTCTTTTTCCCTAAGACAACTTATATCTAGAATATAAAGAATTGAGGGATCAGGGCAACAGTTCAGTGGCACAGTGCCTTCCTGATAAGTATGAGGGCCTGAGTTCAATTTCTGATGCCTCCTCCCAAAAATGCTCCCCAAAATTCAAAGACCCAATCCAAAAATACACATCTGAGATGAATACAAATTTCTTAGAAGAAATACAAATGGCAAATAAATTTACAAACAAATGTTCAACATCACTGATCATTTGAGAAATGCAAAATAAAATAACTCTAATAGGGTGGGGAAAATAGATCAGCAGTCTGAGCACCTGCCTGGAAGTGTAAGGACCTGGGGTTCAATTCCCAGTACTGCATGTTATGTCAACCCAGAAATGTCCCAGCCGGGACATTATACTGGAAACTGAAACCAGGCTGGGGAGGACAAGACATGAAGGTCGCTATGAATCTGAGCTGCATAGTAAGACCTTTTTCCAAATAGTAAATGAAAAACTTGATAAATTAACCAGTTAATCAATGCAACATTAAGATTCCATTCCACTCCAGATGTATGACTATTATCAAGATGTCAATCAATAAGGGATGCTGGTAGAGTTCTGGGGAAGAGAACTCTTCTCCATTGTTGGTGAGAGTATAAACGAGTGAAATCACTATGGAAATTAGTGTGGAGATTCCTTAAAAAATCCACCCAGCTATACCCTTTCTGGATATCTTCTCAGAAGAATGGAAAACATCTTACCACAGAGATATCCATATGCCTACATTTATACACACAATTTGTAATCTTGGGAAACAACTCAAATGTCCAAATGAGGAATGGATGAAAAAAAAAGAGATGTAGTTTTAGACTGTTTGCCCTGTTTCTGATTTTTGTTCTTACTTTTTAAAATAAAATAAAACTAAAATTAAAAAGAAATGAGAAAGGAAATGAAAATACAAAATATTCAAAGTGATTGAAAGAAAATTTATATAAGACTAATAGGTGTCAATGAAACAGCTAAAGATAAAACAAAATACATAAAAAGAGTGCAGAAGTAGCAACAAAACATTTCCTGGGCATGAGAAAAGAATCTGTTATACATATAACCAAAGCATACAAACTCTAACTATCCATAACAGAATAAGTCACCATCTAGACACATAATACTTAAGATCTCAAAAACTGAACCGAAGAGCAGATTATTAAAAGCTGATAGAAAGAAGAAACCTATCATCTATCATGGAAAGTTGATCAGAGTCATGACAGATTTCTCAACACAGATCATCAAATCAAGAACAACTTGGAATGAAATATTTGAGATCCTGAAAGAAAACAACTTTTAGCTCAGACTGATGTATGCTGAAAACCTATCTATCAAATTTAATGGAGAGATTAGACAATTCTATGACAAAGAATAACTGAAGAAATTTGACAACCAAAGCAACCCTACAAAGAATACTGACAGATATTTCAGGAAGAGATGAAGATGACCACAACTTCAGCAATACCAGAAGAGAATAACCAAGTAGAGAAAGCAATTAAGCAAAGGGGAAAAGTATGGATCCTACTGTAGGAAATCAATATGATAAAGGTAAGCCAGTACATATCAGTTATCACTACCAATGTAAATGGCTTCAATTCACCAATCAAAAGAAGGAGACTGGCAGGCTAGATAAAGAAACAAAACCTAACAACAAGCTGCATAAAAGAAACACATTTAACTTAAGGAGAAATTAATATACTAAATGTCAAAGAGTGGAAAACAATGCTCCATGCATCAGGAAGCCAAAAAAAAATTAGAGGTAGCTACTCTGGTTGCTGACAATGTCAACTTCAAACCAAATATGATTAAAAGAGACAAAGAATGTCATCACACACTTGTTAGGGTAAAACTGCAAAAGGAAGAAATAAACATTATAAATATATACACACCTAATGTGGGAGCATCCACCTCTATGAGACAAATTTTAACAGACTGCAAAAATTTAATGAGCAATAACATAATTATATTGGAGGACTTTAGTATCCCACTGACACAAAGAGATAGATCAACTGTGAAAAAAAATGAGCAAAGAAATAACAGAACAAAATCAAACTTGTGAAGAAACAGAATTAGAACCTTAAAGAGTGTTTCACTCAACAGCAACAGAACACACATTTTATTCAGCTGCACATGGGACATTCTCCAAAATAGATCTTGTGCTAAAACATAAAACATGCTTAAGTAAATGCAAAGGAATCAAAATTATCCCTGCATATTATCTGACCATAATGCAATGAAACTCAAAATTGACAAAATAAACAGCAAAAAAGTATATAAAACATTAAAAACAATCTTTAAAAGTATAGACATGGAAACTAAACAATACTCTACTGAACAATCAATGGATCACAGATGACATTAAGGAAGAAAGTAAACAATATTTGTAGTCTAAGAAAAGTGCAGATAGAACTTACTGGAATTTATGGATGTCATGAAAGCTGTCTTAAGAGGGGTATTTATAGCAATAAATTTTCACATCAAGAAAACAGAAGGAGCCTAAATAAATAATATCATGCTGTACATCAAACTCATAGAAAAAAGAGTAAGTCAAATCCAAAACCCAAAAAAGACAGGAAATTTTAAAGATCAGAGCAGAAATAAATGCAAAGGAGATGAGGAAAACAATACAAAGTATTAATGAACTGAAGAGTTCACTCTTTGAAAGAATAAATAAAATTGATAAACCCCTAGCCAAATTCTTAAAAAAAAAAAAAAAAAAAAAAGGAAGAGGTGTGCTGGGGTTGTTGTCCAGCAGCAGAACAGAATGCTACATACAGTTAAAATGACCACTTCCTTGAGTGATTGGTTACAGAATGTAGCATATATGCCTGCAAATACGGATAAGCATGCCCCAAATATGTATCGGCAAGAAGCCTATTATCAGGTGTTTGTGAACCAAAGTTTAACCATGGAAAAAATAAAGTGTTTCGGTTTTTCATATGGAGTATACCCTTAATGTGTACAAGTTCCTGGAATATGAGTCCCTTGGCTTTGAACTGACTTTGGAGAGATTTGTTTCTATTGAGTATCTTTAGGAACCACTCAGCTTCACTTGGGATTCTAAGTTCCCCACTAGAGGACTTGTCTTTGACACTGTATGGAAAATCTTTTCAAAGCTGATGTTTGTGCCAACCTCTTGGTCTGTGCACATGGATTTAACTTCATAAGACGACCAGAAACTAGAGATCAGTATCCAAGAAAACTTATTCAATGACATGGCACTGAAAGATTTTACATTCTGAACACATTATTCAGTCTGCCAAAGACCTACCCATTGGTTTGCCTAGTAGGTTTTTTTTGTTGTTGTTGTTGCTTTTTTTTTCTAGTTGTTCTAGACATAACAGCTGTGAGACAGGATTTAAAGGTGGGGACCTATTCATGTCCTACCAGAATATGTTCCAGAATGTTAGAGACACTGTTGACTGGGTCCATTACAAGGGCTCTCTTAAGGAAAAGGTAGTTGAAAATCTTGAGAAACTTGTAGTCAAAGACGAAAAACTGCCCTTGTTTCTGAGCCAGACAAAGGAAATAGACAAGTATTTCTTGCTACCAATAGTGACTACAAGTATACAGATAAAATTATGGCTTACCTATTTGACTCCCCACATGACCCCAAGGCTGGAAGCACCCATCAGCCGTGGCAGTCCTATTTTGCCCTGATCTTAGTGGATAAACAGAAATTACTCTTCTTTGGAAAAGGCATGGTACTGCAGCAAGTCAACACTAAAACTGTCCAGCTGAGGATGAGCACCTACGCAGGCACCTGCAGCACAGCAGCGTCTACTTGAGTGGCACATCTGGTACAATCCGTGGCCTATTGGGAGCCAAGGCAAAGGCATTTTATATGTTGAAGATCTCATTTTGTAGGATATTTTAAAATCAAAGAAATGACAAAGGTGATGAACTTTCCTGGTCATTCTTGAACTTGCACAGGACCTGCATGTCTGGACTGACAAGAATTCACTTTTTGAAGAACTTCAGAGCTTGAATATTTTCATGGCTGAACACTACAAGCACCTTGACAGCAATAACAATGAGCATCCAGACATACGTTCCATCCAGAGACAGATTAAGAAAGTCACACATGACATGGACATGTGCTATGCGATGAGGGGAGCCTGTTTGTCAGTCACGTGATGTGTTATGCTGCTCTCTATGTTGCTTCCATCATCAACCTGCTGTATTATCCATTCAGCTACCTCTTCACAGCTGCCCATGTCTTGATGCCTCACAAGTCTACTGTGGAGCACACACATGTGGACTTCAATGAGATGGAGTGTCCCCTCACCACATGGAACCACACATCTGTAGATTTCAAGGACATGGTTACAAGTGGCACCCACTGAAAAGTTGGATCAGTGAGATGAAACCCCTCAACCTCTTCTCGCTGGCCCCCCAAGAAATCACATACTGTCATGATGAACATGAGAATGAGAAGAATGAAGAGGTAGAATGAGGAACAACCAAGCCTGAGCATCCAGGCAGCAGGTGCCAGCAGAACTCTGGGCTCAAAGGCTGTCCTTGTTGGGGTTCTCCTGGGAGATGGGGTGGGCTCCTTCAGAAACACATCTGCAAAGGTTTTGAATACTTTAGTTATCTAATCATAGAGCAAAAAAGAAAAATGCAAACTTATGTGATAAGAAATGAAAAGTATGAAATCACTACAGACCCTGTAGATATTAAGAAGATTATCAATATTTCCAAAATGTTCACTCTCACAGAATGGGAAATACAGACAAAATGGGCAGATTCCTAGATATATATAAAGTATCAAAAGTATATTATGAGGAAATAAAAATTCTGAGTAACTCAATATCAGCTGAAGAAGTTGAAAATAGGACAATAATAATAAAAAAAATCTGCCAACAAAGAAAAGCCCAGGTCCTGATAGACTCATAGCTAGATTCTACAAGAAACTTAGGGAGGACTTAATGCCAGCTCTTCCCAAACTCTTCAATGAAACTGAAAGGGAAACAATTCTTCCAAACTCATTAAAAGAGGCAAACATTACTCTGATACCAAAACCAGAGAAGGAGCCACCCAAAAAAGAGAACTATAGACCAAGCTCCTTAATGAACATAGATGCAAAATTCCTCAACAAGACTCTAGCATAGAGAATGCAGCAAAGCAAGATCATTATACAAGATAACAAATGGGATTCATCTCATCAATGTAAGGATGGCTTAATATATGCAAAACCATAAATTTAATACACTACATCAACAGAGCCAAAGGCAAAATCACATTATCATCTCAATAGATTTAGAAAAAAACTTTTGACAAAGTCCAATACTCATTCATGAAAATAAACCACTGCAGAATATCAACATAGATGGTCTTTACTTCAATTTTATAAAAGCTACCTATGACAAACCAACAGCCAACATTATACTTAATGGCCAAAATTTAAAGACTTCACATTAAAATCAGGAACAAGACAAGGATGCACAATGTCACTACTCTTGTTCAAAATAGTCCTGGAAACAGCTAGAGCAATTACATAAAGAGAAATGAAAGGAGTAATGATTATAAAGGCAGAAGTGAAATTATCACTATTTACAGATAACATACACAGAAGTCCCCAAAACCTCACTCAGAGACTTGTAGATAATAACAAAATTCAGTAACATAGCAGCATATGAACTCAACATTCAAAAATCAATAATATTTATGTACACAAACAATGAATGCAAGGAGAAAGAAATTATGGAAATGATTATTTTATAACACCTACAAAAATGAAATACTTAGGAAACAATCTCAAAAAGGAAGTAAAAGATTTATACAGCAAAAATTATAGTACTCCAATAAAAGAGATGGAGGAGGATTTCAGAAAATGGAAAGATATCCCTTGCTCCTGGATAGAAAAAATCAACATTGTGAAAATGAGCATACTCCCCAAAATGTTATACAGAGTCAATAAAATCCTAATTAAAATAACATTAGCATACATCACAAATCTAGAAAAAACATTCCTAAAATTCATCTGGAATCAGCAGAGTCCTAAAATAGCAAAAGCAATCATGGGCAACAGAGGAAAGACAGCTGGCATCACAATACCCGACTTGAAATTGTACTACAAAACTACTGAGATAAAATCAGAATAATACTGACAAAAAAAACAAGCAAACAAAAATAGATCTGAGGGTTAAGGAAACACTTCATAACTTGTAGATACAACTACAAGCACACACCTTACATTTGGCCAAACATGTTCTTTGGAAGAAAGATAACCTCTTCAATAAATGGTTCTAGACATACTGGTTTTCTACATGCTAAAAGCTCAAAATAGCCCATGCTTAACATTACACACAAAGATGCAGTCAAAATGGATAATCCACTTAAATACTAAAATATTACATCTAAAACTGAGACATTAAATCTCTGGAGGAGAAAGTAGGGAGAAACCTAATGATATAGGAGTAGGTAGAGTTCATGAACAAAACTCAAACTGCATGAGAAATACTTCAAAGAATCAGCAATTGGGATCTCATCTTTCGAAAGATTTCTTCATGTCAAAAGAAATCAACAACAGAGTATAAAGAATACTAATGAAGTGGGAGACAATTATAGCAGATTGCCATCAGACAATGGACTCCTATCCAGAACATATAAAGAATTTTAAAAATTCAGGTCTCCAAAATTCAAAGATACAATCCAAAAATTGGCATTTGAGATGAATATACGCTTCATAAATGAAGAGATATAAATGGCAAATTAATATGTGAAAAATGTTCAACATCATTGGTAACTCAAAAGATGCAAATTAAAACAACACTGAGATTCCATCTCACCCTAGAAGAAATGACTATCATCAAGAAATCAACCAATAAAAAATGGAGAGGCTGTGGAGGAAAAGGAACCCTTCTCCATTGTTGTGGGAGTGTAGGTTTGTACAACCACTGTGGAAATCAGTATGGAATTTCCTCAAAAAAGCTAGGATCAGAGATGCCATTCAAGCCAGCTGTTCCCTTTCTAGGTATTTTTCCAAAAGAACTGAAATCCTCTTACCACAGCAATATATGTCCACTCATGTTTATAGCAGCATAATTTGTCATAGCTAAATCTTGGAAACAAGCCAAATACCCATCAACTGAGGAAGTGATTCAAAAAGATATGGTATTTTTACACAATGGAATAGTGTCCATCCATAAAAATAAATTTGAGGCATTTGTAGATAAATGGAAGCAACAAGGGACTACATTGATAAGTGAAATAAATCAGATCCATATGTGCAAACATTGTATCATCTCACTAGTGTGAGAACCTGAAGGAGTAATGAAAATTTAAAAGATACTACAGATACTGTGAAGGTGAGAGAAATTGTTCAATGGGAAGGAAAAACTGGAATGAGGAAAAAGACGAAAGAAGGTATATCTATATATGTATGTCTGTATGTGTGTGTGTATATATATATATATATATATATATATATATATGTAGAGAGAGAGAGAGAGAGAAAGAGAGAGAGAGAAAGAGAGAGAGAAAGAGAGAGAGAGAGAAAGAGAAAGAGACAGAGACAGAGAAACAGAGACAGAGGCAGAGAAAGACACACAGAAAGAGAGAGACAGAGAGACAAAAACCATATTCTCATTTTCCTAGAACCAAAAGTCTGAGATAGGGTTATCTATAAATATGTAGATTTTCTCTTTAGGATGTTGAAAATATTCTAAAAGTAAATTAAAGGGTGGTCCTACAATTCTAGGAGTGTCACAAAAATCATTCATTCTTATAATTGATGAATTTTACAACATGTGTTATATTTCAACAAAAGTCAAAAGTTTTGCATACTATACTTTATCATACTTAAGCAAATAAAGAAGAGTTTGTGACCTACTTGAGGTAACACAGTATGTGACGAGGATGTCCAGAGGAGCCTCCTGTCAGACAAAGGCAGGATTTCAAACTTTGCAGCAGAATCATGTGGGTGATAGAGGTGAGAGGTCCTAGCAGAGCTGCCATGGATCCGAGGTCTTAGCGGTAGCACGGCTGGGACGAGCATGCCTTACTGTCCCCTGGACATTTTGGGACCTGAAGGGAGAGAACACAACTAAAGTCATTTTGGCGGGAAGTGTAATTCTCGCTGCCGGGAGGCAGCAGGCAAGTAGATACGAGATATCTCCAAAGCTTTAAAACACATACACACATATATACACATATTCATGTATGCATAATTGTATTTTCAAGAAACAAGAAAGAACAAGATCAGAAGCCACGCTCTTAGCTATAACAAGAGACAGTTTCTTCGAAGGCAGGATTTGGGGATGTAGCTTAGTGGCAGAGCACTTGCCTAATAGACAGTACTTGGGTGTAATGTCCAGTGCCAGGAAAAAAAAAATCAACTTAGAAACCATTCATTATCTACATAATTTGGAGTTCCTTTTGAAGATCTAATTAAATAAATATCAATCTATTACTGATAAAATAATTACCTCTATGTGCATTACTTAAATTTCTGCAAATTCCCTTCTCAAATAATACAAAGTGGTTGCTCACCATTTGTAGCTCACCTGTAGCCTGATGGGCATTTCGAAAGGCAGAGTGTGACGGACGAGGCCCAGAGGCAGCTGCGGTAGGGCAGCTTCACCTGTGAATTCTCTAGTTGTTGCTTTCTCCCTTTCTTGAATTGCTATTGGTTGACCCCTGAGTGAGCCCTAGGATGGAAGCTGATGGAGGTCTTGGTTGTGCTCATGACTAAGCATGTGGCCCTCCTTTACTTTAATGAGACCGTGGTCACTTTAGTGCCTCAGCACGTGGTTCTCCTTTGCTGGGTGATTGTACACGAGATCACACTGACTATCCTGAATAAAGCTGAGTTGTTTTGGAGGTTCTCTGCTCACTGGGGAGGGAATCTCGGTGGGTTCTCTGTGCCACTGTCGTTGGGTCTTCTCGTTGTTTCTTTCGACTCCCACATAGAACATTACAACACTCACCTGTGGCTCTTTGAAAGGCGGTTGAATACTCATTCCTATGGTGTTTTACCATCATCTCCCTTGGTGATGGTATCACACTTACCGGGAAATTCTATGCCGTAAATCCACACTGTATGCATATGAGATCATTTTTAAAGATTAGATAGGTTTTACTTGAGGCAAGAGTGTTATTTTGAACAGCAGTTGAGAAAAGAAAAATGTTGTTCAAAAACAAATAAATTAATCTAGATGTTAAATTTAGATGTTAAATCTAAAGTTTAACACTTGGCATTGGATTACATGTATTCATCCATATCGATGACTTAGAGTTCAATTAAAACTGAACAAGCATATTTTCCTGGTTCAGCCAAAATGCACTAGAATTGAGAATAACTGATTCTGTCAGTAAATTCTTCCAGTTAAATTATCTTTTAAGAGACAAAACAGGGGCTAAATGTGTTAAGAGCACATTCTGTTTCCTGTTTCAGCTTTTTGCCCCATGTAAAACATTGCTTCCTCTGCTGTTACTTGCAAGCTTTTCACAGCTGACATAAGTATGTACATTACATCCTCTGATTAATATGGGCGTCCCACACTGCGGCTCCACTTACTGTGGCATCCACTGAGCAGTGTTTTTATTGCCTAAGTACCCTGCTTTTATGCTGTGCTTTATTAAGTGTTACCTCTTCCCAGCACTTTGAGGCTCTATCGTTACCAAAAGGCAACGAGATGGAGTCTGTGAATTCACTCAGAAGCTTGAACAGGGACGCCGGCTGCTAGTTGGCAGTAATAGAATGTATGCCTAGGGAGCCTGCTAAAAAAAATGGTAATTTCAGTTCAACAGTTTTAATTTATACAGAGCCATTTGAATATAGACCTCTGGGTAATCTCAACCACACTCATTGGAAATAGAAATGACTTTAATATTGACAAATGAAACTGAATCCTCTAGGAGCATTCTTTTTGTAATATTGCTTTGTTTGTGACATTTTGCAGCTAAATGGTGACAGGGCTGTATTTTTTTCTGTGTATTTTTAAAAACTACCAAGAACTCTCCCTCCTATTCACATTTTAGCATGAAGTTAAATAAATATAATAGAGGCAGGCATTTCATCTATTTTATATACACCATTCCTCACCTGTACCTATATTTCTTAAATTCTACCTTGTTTATTTGCTATGACAAGGCATTTTTATTGAAATCCATTTTAGTTAAATCAGCCAAGAGTCAAAGCCTTAGAGATAGATGTGAAATGAGGACTGGAAGGATTAGCCAAGGGGGATGCCAAAAGGCATGTTAGCCAGTTATAGTACATCAAGCACCATGTGGGTCAACCAACCCATAGGTTCTAGACCCCAACTGCCAAAGGCACCTGGTGTGGGGCAAGACGTCCTGAGGAGATTTACCCACAGTATTCTGAGCCCTCCTACACATAAGCTGGATGACACTGAAATAGCTGAGAGTCTGTAAAAGTATTGGGGGAAAAACCACTTATGACCAAATCAAATTTTCTGAATAACATAAGGTAATATTTAGCCAAGGACACAGTGGAAAGCCTATGGCGAGCAAGATTGATCAGTATGAGATGAAAGCATTTTTATAAGTTACACGAGTTACACAGAGTAAAACCAATGCGGAAAAATGATCCATAAATAGATAACATGAAAGTTGGAAGAGGGAGAATCTGTGACAGTACTTTAGAAAACAAAGAATAGAGAAAGTATATGCTATGTAGTTTTTGGCTTACTCTGATTAGGTATAGCAGTAGCAAAATAATTCACAAGTTGCCTTATCCTATCCTGGGTCTTTGTAATGACTTCATGACATGAACTAGCAGTTATTTTCACAAGAAAGTACAGACTGGTTAAAATGCAGACAATAGAGTAAGCTCTATCTCTGAAATCCTAATGTGATGTATTTGTACTACACATTGAATTGATACATTAAATTAAATTTTGGGTTTTTTTTATTCGTTTGTTTGTTTGTTTTGCAGAACCAGGGATTGTACTCAGGACCATGCACTTTCCAGGCAGACACTTGTGCCCCTGAGCTATCCTCTGCAGCCCAAGTACTTTCTTTTTCACGATGAGAGTATCTTCAGTTACATTCAGGCCACTTTTTGAGGAGCTGGACTGGACAGGAGATGACACTCGGTCCTCGCTGGGGCTCATCTCCATCATCCTCCACTTCCTGGTGAGGTCTCTCAGATAGGCAAGAAGCCTCAGGACTGGGTTTGAAAGGAGGGGGAGATGAAGAAGACAATCACCGGTCCTTGTCTTTCGAGCTTCAGTCTAAACTCAGGTCTATTTGCCTTTAATTTTTTATCATCTGTAAAAAATAATGAGCTTTTCATCTGATCAGAGCAGCCTCTGTACAGGGAGCTACATGATAGCCATCCATAGTCCATTGATAAGGAACCTACTTTTGTTTTCTGTGTTAGGATAATGTCCACTTTATTAAAAAACTAGATGTGAGCAATTGTATGTATGCCTTGTTTCTGCTTCTTGTCCAAAGATCCATGTTATACCCGCACATTTTCTTGTCAGTTATATATCTTGACTCACAAGTGACACACTTGGTGAGCAAGCCAGGTCTTCTTTAGATGGAGTGCTGGACTGCTCAGTGTGGGTATACATGGTCGTGTCGTCCGTCATGTGGTCACTGCACTCTTCTCAAGAGCTCAAAGAGCTAGATGGCTCTAACTGCAGAGAAGTCAATGAGTAATCTGTATTCTATCGTACAAACAGGCCAGATGATTTTCTTTCCATGAAGCACAAAGACTTCATCCACTACTGACTCTGACAAGGCCTCAGTGATTTCTGTGAGAAAACCTGAATGGATCCATACAATACTATTCCATTTTTAAAAATTATATATTTCCAGAAATAATGTAGTACATCCATGCTCCAATAAAAGAATCTTAAGTAGAAGATTTTCTTTTTTCTTTCTTTCTTTTATTTATTTATTTATTTATTTATTTTTTTGTTCCTCTCTTAATTTTATCGAAGTGCATCTTGAATCTGAATGAGGTGCAGACAAACCTCACATACAACAGCCAGGGGAATTGAAACCAATGCATTTATTATGCTCAGGAATCACAGCTGACACCCAGGGCTGCCAAGTCCAGCAGGGCTTACACAGACTGCTTGTGGTTTTCCTCAGCATTGACTGCAGCCAAAATGCTGTTTTGTGAGCTGAATTTTATTTGATTGCCAAGTGACCAGTGTGAACTTCCCATCAGTGTGAGGCTTTATTAAGCTTCTTTATGACTTTTTGTTTATGGGCTTCTTAGGTTGTGCAAATATGTAAACATGAAAAATTCTTTCCAAATTACTGTCAGGGAAGGCAATGCTGTGTTTTGCTTCACTGTACATTGTTTTTGTGAATCCTGAGCAGTGGGACTATGATCACATAAATGAGAAATGAATAACACACATTGATACTTCTACACATTTGGAGATATAAATAAAATATCTTTTATGTATAAAGAGAATTGCTACACTGTATCTTTACCTGCCACTAAAATAATTATTTGTACTAGAGCACTATAAAACAACAAATTTTCCACATAATATTGTACAATAGAAACAACAAAAAAAAAGGATTCCAAGACCCAAAGGAATTTGGAGCATGAAGTTCTGCATGGAGTGGTAGAAACAATGGAGGACTTAAGCACAGCAACAGAAGTTGACCCTAATTGAAACTCCCCAAGGGGCTCATTCCTCAGATATCTGTCTGACACACTGAGAGCTCTGCAATCAGTCATCTGGCCAGCATCCTGTAGCACCTGCTATTGCCCCAAATTCAGTCTCTTTGTTATTTATTATTTTAACAAGAAAATGAAAGATTAAGTGGAGTTAGTATTGTTGATGATGCTATTTCCCTTAAGATTTGAATCTATGTAGGAAAGTCATGTTTTCCCTCTGCTAATTGTCACTTTCTGCTAATATGGTGAGAAGAGCTGAGAAAGGGACCAAGGAGCAGATGCTCCTATTTTGAGTGCTGGCTTTAAATGAAGAAACTCCTCCTGGGAAGAGTATTATGAGCTTTCATGCCCTTGGGCTTTGTAAAATAAATGAGGCACGGCCAGGCAGGGAGGGTGGCCCAGGCTTTTAATTCCAGCCTTCTGGGAGGCTGAAGCAGGCGCATCGCAAGTTGCAACCCAGCCTGGGAAAATTAGCAACCTAGTGAGAACTTGTTGCCAAATGAAACACACTATAAAGTAAAAGGGCTGACATGGAACACAGTGGGAAATCCCTGAATCTAATCCCTGTTACCACAAACTAAGGCTTGAGAGAAGATTCAGGGTGCATGTGGAGGTCATAAAGCAAACACTCCACTAGGCAGTTCCCAAGGCCCAACTTGGGTCTCCTGATGAGCATTTGATGAAGCGGCCTGTACTTAGAATAACAAATGCAAAGACAAAAGGAAACATACATTTCACTCAGTCATAAACCAAGAAATTTATTGTTCATGAAAGTCTGCTGAATTCTTATGAAATTCTCATTTTTGTTTTCTATTGAGACATCAATATTGATGCTGTTCTGGAATCCTTAATTGCTGTTTCCATGTGGAAGCTGTCAGCATGCAAAGAACAAGGGTCAAACACAACCGCAAGGTCCCAAACAGTAACTTAGTAAGCATAAGCTTTCATATCCAAGTGTATTTTGTCATTATTATGAAGATGATTCCAAAATAAATTTGATGTCAAAATTTTCCTTAAGATTTGAAAATATGTACTTCTAGAATATCCATATTCAATTTCATAATATATTTTAATGATACCTAATATTAGAAATATTTTCAATTTAACTCTAAAATACAAAGTGTAAGCAGATATAAGATTCCTTCTTCCAGAGACACTTCATTCAAAGTAATCTCAGGATCTAATCTCTAGAAAAATGCTATTCGAAAACTTAAATATTAATACAGTATTCATTAGCATCTTTAAATACAGTGGATCTAATACCTGAGGCTTACCTAACAAATGAAATTGTATGATAAAATTATCAGAATTTTGCCTCAGCAAGCACAGCACATATGTCATTGTTTTACTATGTTGAATAACAATTTAAAAATCCAGAAGATGTAGTATGTCTCAGCAGACACCATGAGCTCTTGATTGTTCACAAACTCCATGTGAGCAGACAGCTTTTTTAAAAAAAGAGTCCCAGTTGATTCATTTGTTATATGTCGAATGCCAAGTATATTCCAAATCTGGTTTAAGTGACTAACAATGAAAAATAAATAAGAAGTATATTCTTGCCTTCTATAACTTCTCTGTCTTCTATTTACAGAGACAGCCATGGAAGGATGCACTTACTGCAACGTGTAGCACAGGCCTCAACCCTACTACACAGCACACGCCTACTGTGCCCTCCTGTCTCCTACAGGCCCACCCACCTTCTGCCTGGAGCACCTACTCTCAACTTCCTGACCGTCCTCCTCCACATAATGGCCAATCTCTGCTCAAATTCTCCTTCACAGAAAGGCCTTTTCTTCCCGACTGAGCCTTCATCAATGTCAGCATTTTGTTCATTTCCAAATTTTTTCACTCATTCTGGAGTCACTGTGATCAAGTGCTTCATCTCGATCTCCTCCCACTCTGGGCTATCAGAAGACTGCCTGGCATTCCAGGCTCTAAAACAAAACAAGGCAATACACTAAACGGGAAAAATCAACCAGTTGTTGCATAAAATGAAGAGCCAACAATAATGACAGGGGCCCGGCGGGATCGCTCAGTGGTCTAAAGCGCCTGCTTGGGAAAGCTTGGGCGGCTTCAAGGACCTCAGTTCGATCCCTGGCACCACATGCTGCGCCAGCCCTGCCCTCGGGGTGGGCTGAGCTGGTCATAAAAATGAGTGAATAAACAAAATGTTCTGAAACAAGAAAAAAATAGATAAATCTTTAAAAAAAAACAATAATGACAAAGAAATGGGTTTTGTTTTTCTAAAACTATTGTTTCTGGATCAAACTGTTATCATCATGACCAAGACAGGATGAGAGCATCGCTGAAGCAATGATGCATAGATCATTTAGGAAGACAGAAAAGGGTGCTCTTCAAGGTCGTTGTTTTCCTCCCTGGTTACAAAGGCTGAGTTCTCCCACTGTCACATCCAAAGAAACTCAAAATCTCAGTCTCTGCTAGTCTATCAGAAACTGTGTCACCGTGTTGTCTTATACTGAGGAACTGACTATCCTGATTCCTGACTTCTAAAATTAATATTCTCTTATCAATTAAAATTATGAAGAGATTAATAATCTGTCACCATTAAATTCATTAGATTTTTCTTTTTGATAAGTTTTTTAAGGATCATATATATCACTATCTTCGTATCTCTCAGTCTTCTCCAGCTTTCATCTGCAACTTTTATAGCCAAATGTCATTCATCCCAGGTCAACATTTCTTAGTTTCAAGGTCATTATTAAACTGGAGAGACTTTTGTACATGAATGAGTCTGCATTTCCAAGTGCTACTGCTGGACATGACCTTCCGTGGCTCGCTTTTCCTCCTGCTGCCTCCATTTTATCAGGGATAGAATTTAAACAAATAGATTGGCTTCATAGTGTGAGAATAGACATAAGAATCCATGGAAAATCTTGAACTTAGAACTAATCTTTCTAAGGATTAATTAATAGGAACTCTCACAAAGAAGTACCATTGATCTTCTTGCTCTTTATCCTAGTAAAATTTTATGATCTACATGCTCTATTTTATAAGAGAATATTGCAAGTCATGATTACCTTTCCATAACTTATGAGCTCTTCCTACTGAATAGGCTGAGGGTGGAGATCTATAAGTAAGAGTATGAAAATAGTTATAATTCCCTCATGATCCAGTTTTTGTGGGTTTTTTTTTTTTTCATTTTAAATAACTTACTTTCAAGTTTAAAATATATGGGGACATATTTAATTCATTCTAGTAGAAGTCTGATGAAGTAAGAAGGCCACTGAGAATATACTTCTAATAGGCACATTTTGTAAATGAAAGTTGTTCTGTATGATAATAGTAATGGGTTTTTGTTGAATTTTTAAAATACTTTTAATTTTTATTACTTTTAATAAGAGATGACCATATGAGAGTTTCAAATTACATCAGCAGCACATTCACAACAGTTGAGACACTGCATATTGTTGTCCTCAAAAAACTTATACAGAGCACAGGATGCATATGTGACAAATTTTCTAATTGACATTTGTTCCAAATTGTGGGGGGAGAAGAAGAGAAGTAAAAGTTTTCTTCTCTGTGAACTAGGAGGAAGTAGTTGTATACATAGTCCAAAGTTTCATAATTGCAGTGGGTTACCAGTGAAGCTGGCAATGTTGAGGGTTGTTGATTTAAGCCCCTTACAGCTCATCGTACTAATCTAGTTCTGTGTTTTATGCCTCGTAATAAAGCTTTTATGCTCGGTGATCAAGTGTAAACCAAAGCAAGACCTGTCTGACAAAACTTTCAACATTTGTACTTTCCAGGGTCAAATCTCCTCAGGATTAACTTTGGGACCATATGAAGTGCTTCGTAGAAATATTGTTAGTGTCAGCCATCGGGACAAGTCATGGCCAATGCTTGACAAGTTTGCTCTCTGTAAAAGCCTGAGAGAATGATTTCTCCCCAAGTGACTCTCCTTAAGCACGTGGTTCTTCACTTATCCCTTTCCTCTGAGGTCCCATAACCTCCTCGACCAGAAAATTTGAGAAACCCCTGAGTTATAGGATGTTACAGCACAGGTTCTCTTATGTCCTAAGTCCTCACTGACCTTGGGGGTTAGAGCCAAAATGATGGCTATCCTTGTAGCCCTTCTTTTTCTCCAATTTTTGGTCTGTTAACTTACATTCTCAACCCTTCCAGCAGAAAAGCTTCATGATACAATTACTTCAA